>JASDQU010106022.1:81744-99531 GCA_032191745.1 Picea mariana
CAAGTCAAACTTGTCTGACTTTGAATTATTTGGTGAATTTTTTTATTTGTTTCATATGTTTTAACATAAAGAACTAAAACATGGTAGTTCTGAAATATGTTTTCTCACATCTCATTGGGTGATGAATCATCTCTTCATCTGCTCGGCTGAAGTCGTTAGCACTCAAAGCACATCCCATCCCGTTGCAATCTGTTTTTGCAATCAATTTTTTCTCATATTGTTGCACCGCATTGTAGGGTATGTGTAAAGGCTACGGCTACAAAGGCCGGGGCGTGCCCGCACACCGTGCACGCAACCAAAACCAAACAATAGATCGATCGGGTGGGCAGGACGCTCAGCATAAACAATAGACGCGATGTCTATTCATATCCGGAGTGTCGGGGCACCTTGGGCATGCGATGCTCCAAAGGGATTCCACTGATACCGTAACAAAGATGCTATGTGTATCGCACAGAGCGCACTGCAACAGAAGTATTGACACACCTCAAGAGTGGACCTAAGTGTGCGCGCTCCTTTCACAAGATGAGACGAATGAATCGGGCGACCTGCAGGGCACCCGATCACTTTGTAAACAATGTTGGAGTCTTTAGGCGAAGTGCCAAAGATGACTTCGCCTTCCCATGACTTCTGCAAGAAGTACCCAACCTGTGAAATGAGGAAGTTGAGTAGCTTGGGCGCACCAAGGGAGAGTTGACCAAACAAAGATTGGAAACGCTGCTAACCTTGGGTGCGCGCCAAGGAAAGTTGCCCAACAGACCGAAAACTTGTCCAAGCCAAAAAACAGACCGGTGAGGCGAATGCGCACTTGACATGGGTGCCCAAGACAAAGGACAAGTCGGCCAAGTAGTATGGAGAGTGCGACCAAAGGGCACGCGCCCATGAAGAAGGTTAGCTTCGGCAAACCGTGCACAGGAAATAAGACGGAGGGACTGCTACGCGCGCCCACCGAAGGGGTGTGCGCCCAGTCAAGAAATCAGCGTAAACAAATAAAGGGTCACACCGCTCCAGATTAAATGGATGTGTCCATTAAAGGAAGAGCGCGCCTATATAACCAAGGGGAGTGCACTTTGCAAAGACAAAAGGAAAGTTCGGCTACAAGTTTGGCAAGAAGTTTGGTTGAGCGATCTGGCTAAGGCAAGATACACGTCGAATAAAGGTTGAGTCTGAACCGTGGGATGGAGGTAGACAAAGGAAAGAAGTGAATCAGAGGCACTAAGGCAAGGAAGAACGAAGGGGTGAATTTTTTTAGGTCGTCGCTGAGGTGACGAAGGAGGAGCGCTCAAGGGAAGCTTGGTGAATCTGTTCTTGTGAACTCTTTCTTTTTGCAGCACAAATTTAACCCGGCACACTCTTGTTCTCTTTCATAAAAATTTCAGGTGTTAGGTCGGTTTGGCCACCCATGTGCAAAGCTTAGTTTCTCTTGTGTAAGGTTGTTCGAAAGTATATAAGAAACTCACATAGCATAAGTAATAAACAAAGATAAGACGTTGTAAAATAGAAATAGCAGTATATAAGAAACTCACATAGCATAAGTAATAAACAAAAATAAGACGTTGTAAAGTAGAAATAGCATAAACTCATTTGTGGACATTGTATATTTCAGATCCAAGTGACTTGACTGAACAAACACACATTTTAACTAATTCCCATTAACAGAATAGTAACATGAACAACGACACAAAAGATTATGAATATAGATGTTTGGGAACCCCACTCCCTTGGGAAAAACCTTATTTTAAATACTTCAAACTAAGTTACATACAGAAAACAAGCATCAACGACAAAATGAGAAGTTGTACAAGCTATACGGTTTCATACATATTCGAGTTCTTCTATTGGGCGATCGTATAGTTGTACAAATCTTCTTCTTGTTATGGCTCAGGTCCATCTTTTCCTTTCTGTAGGTGGTCACACAATCCTTGATATCAATATATGATATCCTCTTCACCTCTCAACCACACTCATACTACCCTCTCTCAATCTTCTACAAGTATGGCCCTCTCTCGGCCTCAATTCATACGAATCATACCGATTCTCTTATACTTGTTGCAGGTGCTGATCACTTTTCCCTGGGAGATCTCTTTGGACTCTTGCTTATCCCCCCTATCTCCTTTAGCTTTCCTTGGCTCGGTTTCTTATTTCCCTTACATGGCCTCTCTTCATGGCCCTACTCGACCTTTATGCTTGACTCTGCTCAACCTCCTTGACTAGTTCTCCCAAACTTGTGACCCTGCTCGGCCTCCTTGGCCATGTGGTTCTTTTTTACATGTAAATACATAAAAAACTTTTTGGGTTGTTTGTGGGTTCACTTTTTTTCTCTTCTTTATTCACTCTTACACCGTTCTCACTCTTTCATTTTTCGTGCCTCATTGTTGCTAATTTGTGCGCTCTTGCTATGAGCATGGAGATTAATGGTTGGAAGAGTAGAGTCATTGCTAGATGGTTGTATTAATTTACTGATCATTAGATGATAGAATGGATGCATGTGTGCATGATATTGATGGTAGTTCAGGAAGGAATTGTTCACAAATAAGAATCCTTGGAGCTTCCAGTAAGGAGATTTCCTGACTAATAGAACTGGAGCCCTGTAGAGAAATGGAACAACCTGAGGGAATGCATGGAAAATAAAGGGGTTCATTTCTTTGGGTTGTGCAGGATGAAGGGGAAAGCGAGATAGAAATTATGATTTTTGGGTTGTTGGGAAAAAATTAGAGATAACTATCCAAATTGTGTGTGTTTTAGATTTTGGCCTAGGACCCATTCTTCTGGATTCATAGTCTTGGATTGGGGGTGACTTTTTGTTGAGAATTGAAACAGTAACGTCTATGGTCGGGAGAAACGTCCTTGTTAGGTAGCTTGAGAGGTAGTGGAGGCCATTCAACGTAAGATGGACTAGGTCCACTATATTATAAAATAATTCCCACTATGGTAGTTAGATATAATAAAAGGGTAGTTAGATATAATAAATGTAAGAGGATTTTTTAGAAGGTTCTTCTTCTATAAGATTCCTCCTTTAGAATGTTTTTAGGTGATGGTAACACTATATAAAGGGGTTCAAACAATGTATTCAGATATGAAGACAAGTTTTATATTTGGAGCAGTATCTCAATAGGAGAAAGCTCCCTCTAAGAGGTAAGTGAACATGAGAGGATCCCTTCCATAATAGGATCCATTGTATGGTGTTGTCTTACATCAAAGGTTTTTTTATAATAAAAGTGTGGCTTTTTCTATATTACTCTATGTATATATTGCGTATTTAATACTTGTAGTGATTATATTTGTATATTTATTCACTTACTTAACAATTGGTATTAGAGCACTTTCCTTGTCCAAAGAATGGGATAATTTTTTGGCTCTTTTTGTAGATTTTTTCTAGGAAAAAATAGGGTGGCACACTTCAGGTTCAGATATGAATTCTTTTTAGCATAATTTGGCCAAACAAATTTGGATATTTTAATTCCTCTCGGAAAAACACACAATTTCAAAAAATAATCAACCTAAATGGAATCCAGGAAGTAAAGTTATGAGCATTTTAAATTTAATCATTTTTAAAGGATTTTTTGGAAAAAACCATGTGATTTGCATAGTAAGTTATTTTATAAACCTTAGTTTTTGTTGAAGATTTCTCTAAGAAAAATGTTTTTTATTGGAAAAGATGATGGCCCTAGTATTGAAAAATATATACAATATCAAAATTCATCATGGGAAGATCATTGGAGAATTTGTCTATACTATGGTTTCCAAGAAGATGCTCACATATGGTGGAACTCATTTAATTATATTCAGTTCATGGCACTTCCTGATGAAGCATATGTAAAATTAATTTGAGACAAGTGTTTTCATACAAAGTGTAAGTATGAAGAGAGAAGAAAGGGTTTATTTTCATGTGGCAAATCTATATTGCAGGTTCATGGTTGTATTCAGAAAAAAAATGTAATTGTTTTTGTTAAGCATAGTTACCAACATAATTTTATCAATGTTCAATTGGTTAATATATTTCAATCTCATGTCAAAAATATCCAAAGCACATAGGTTAAGGGTGAAAACTATCAAATTTTTAAACATTTGAAGCTCAATATGGATAAATATGTGCATTCATATTTTTATGTTATAGATATGGACGAGGTGGATATTGTTTTGCGATACCCTTGGATGGCCACAATTGGTACAGTTAATATTAGTGTGGAAAAGAAGTATTCGAAACTTTGGTACAAGAAAAAAAAAGTTACATTGCAATATGTGTCGCTTAGTAAGAAATATGGGCCCAAGGAGGCGAGAAAAGAAGTTATTATTGAGTCTGAAGTTAAATCAGAGATAGAGTTTAGAGAAGAAGATGAATTAAATCCATAGGAAGGACACAATCAGGTAGCTAAGGAGGTCATTGACTCAAAGGCACAATGTGTTGCATATTTAAAGAAAAAGGAACAGACTCATATAATTGTTGTATATATCCATCCACATCATATAGAGAAACATTAGCCATCAAGGAAAGGGTGTGAACATCAACACACTTATGTACCAGCAAGGAACGAGAAAGGAAACCAATCTAAAGGTGCATGGAGGCCTAGCAACATTATAGGAAGACATGAGGCTAGAGAACCAATCCCATGGAAGAATTGGCATGATGTAGAGCAAGATCAAGATGGCAGGGAAACAATTGGACAACATGTTCGACTCCTATTAGGATGGATAGATGGTCATAATTGGTACGAGTTGGCTAGATTTCTTAGCTGGTCATATTGTATGGTTTTTTCACGTGTTTTGAGGAAGAAACATGTGAAGGGGGATCGAATGTAGTATACCTAAGGAAGTAATATGGGGTACCTGGGGAGGTACCAAATGGAAATGTGGTTATGCATATTCAACGCAAGGTGGATTAGGTCCACTATATTATTAAATAATACCCATTATGGTAGTTATATATAATAAATGAGAGAAGTCTCTCTAGAAGGTTCTTAGGAGATAGAGAGAGATATATAAATAAGTGTAAGGAATGTATTGAAGCATAGTGAAGAATATTGTTATTGTAGCAAGAAAGTATTGCCTGGTAGTTTTATCCTTCCATAAGTATTAATATATGGTGTTACCCTACCTCAAGGGTTTCTCTATTTCTTGTGTTCAGTATTTGGTAATTGGTTTGGTTTATTGTTGTTGATATTAAGAGTCTATTTGAATTTATATTTGTAGATCTTTCAACTACTTAACTTCAGATATACTCTTAATATCAATAACAATAAACCACACCATTCACCAAATATTGAGCACGAGAAATAGAGAATCCCTTGAGGTGGGGTAACAACATATATTAATCCTTATGGAAGGACAAAAATCCCAAGCAATACTTGCTTGCTACAATAACAATATTCTTCACTAAGCTTCAATACAATGCTTACACTTCTTTATATAACTCTCTCTATCTCCTAGGAACCTTCTAGAGATCCTTCTCTCATTTATTATATCTAATTACCATAATGGGTCTTATCTAATAATATAGTGGACCTAGTCCACCTTACATTGAATATACATAACCACATTCCCATTTGGTACCTCCCTAGGTAACTCATATTACCTCCCTAGGTATACTACATTCCATCCCCTTTCACAAGTTTTGTCCTTGAAACACGAGAACAAACCATACAATATGACTAACTAAGCAATGTAGCCAACTGGTACCAAGTATGACCATCTATCCATCCTAATGGGAGTCGAACATGTTTTCCAACTGCTTCCTTGCCAACTTGATCTTTCTCTACATCATGCTAGTGTTTCCATGGGATAAGTTCTCTAGACTCATGTCTTCCTATGGTTTTGCTAGGCCTCTGTGCACCTCTAGATTGGTTTCCTTTCTAGTTCCCTACTGGTGCATAAGTGGACCTAGTCCACCTTACATTGAATATACATAACCACATTCCCATTTGGTACCTCCATAGGTACCCCATATTACCTTCCTAGGTATACTACAATGTGCCAGATTACAACATCATGTGTGATCCATACATTCAACATAACCCAGAAAAAAACATATATTGAAAACACATCATAGAAAACATATTTTAAGTGGTTCACCCAACTTGGGCTATGTCCACAACAAATGGATTCCTATATTATTCATTAATATATTTCTTTCAATTGTGCATTGTGCTACAAGATATGAAATGGTAATATCATCCCAAACCTACCTATTCATTTTGTTGTAGTGTGAGTTCACTCCTCAGTCATACTATAGATCTCTTCCTTCGCTCGACTCCCTTACCAAAAACCATTCACAACTTATATGCACCATCACTCCATATCTCTATCTTTCTATCACTTACATATTTACACATAACAATAGGTCTAAGCCCATTACAAAAATGAACAAAGTTCCCCCAAAAACCTATTACAAAAGTGGACAAAATGTCCCCAACCCCCATGATTTATAATTGTTTTCTTCCTTTTGTGTGTTTCTCCGTCGTGCATCGTTTTGTCATGCTCCTTGGCATTTTCTTTCGTCGCACACTCTAATCCTTCTTCTAATTGCCTTTCTCCCTTCGAATTCCTTTTGGCATAGATCTTGAAACTTATCCACAATGCCTCTCGAACACCCACATTCCACACATCCTTGTTAAGGTCAGAAAGATGGAATGGTATGTGATGTGTAAGGTATGGGGTAGAGAAGAATGTGGAGTGAGTAAAAGGAAAGGTTAAGTGAGTGTTGAGGGAAATGAAAATATAAGTGTATGCCAAGAAAAATGATTTTTTAAGTGTGTGTTGAGGCATAATGTTGGGTGTAGGAGGAAGGAAGTGAGTGGGATAAGGAAAAAGTGGGGAACAAATGAAGTAAAGGTGGATCGGGTTCTATCCACTCAAAGTATGGGGTGAGGGGAAAGGTAGAGAAAGAGGGAAAGAAAAGTGACCCCATCTTACATGATATACAAAATATGTTTAAGTCTCATGTGGTCTGTAGGGTGTGGGGAACCAAATCTTATTTAAAGAAAAATGTAGTTAAATTAAATTCATTCCACATTAATCAAACATTTTTTAGTCTTTGATCAAACCCATGGAAAGAGACAAATGGATTCACATAAATTTTGAAGATTCAAAAAAACCCAATATAAAAAAAAAAGTTGGACCTTGACATAAGGGGAAAGAACAAAAAATGAGTTCTAAGGAAAACACATCAATAATATGCAAGGTGTATAATTTTTATGTATATTCAATGTGTATTTAACCATATTTTGATGGGGGTGGGGAAATTCAAAAGTATGAGACTAATAGTAAGTGTAATTTGTTTGAGGCTAACCAAGGTACTAGTTGAAGGGGGCATTTTGTAGCACAATCTCTTAATTGTAAGTTTGATTCACCATCTTTATTGAATCCTTAATCTATATAAATTTATTTCTTAAAATTCTCAAAAAGAATTCAAAAGTATAAAACTAACAATATGAATAATCGATGTGAGACTAACCAAAGGTCCTAGCTGAAGGTGACATTTTCTAACACAATCCCTTAAATGTATGGTTGATCCACCATCATTATTAAACCCTCAATTGATATAACTTTCTTTCCTCAAATTATCATTATTAATCATATTTGTTTAACCCTCAATCCATATAACTTTCTCTCCTCACATGCTCAAAATAAATTCATAAATACAATAAATGAATTCAAAAGTATGAGACTAATATTAAAAGTAATTTATTTTAGGCTAGTCAATGTTGAGGGGACATTTTCTAATGTAGTCTTTCAAATTTATGGTTGATTCATCATCTTTATTGAACTTTTAGTACATATAATTGTTAATGCATATAATTTCCTTTCTTAAAATTCTTAAAAAGAAAATTGTATTTAAAGTTATAATAAGAATAATTTATTTGACCTTCACCGAGGTCCTAGTTATAAGGAGCATTATTTAACACAAACTTTCAAATGTATAAATGATTCACCATATTTATTAAATGGTAAATGTATATAAATTACTTTATACAAATGCTCAAAGTAAACTCAAAAATATATTACTACTAATAAAAATAATATTTTTGAAACTAACCAAGATCCTGATCCTAATTAGAATGAGCATTTCCTAACACAATCTTAAATGTATGCGAACTCTCAATACATATAACTTTATTTCCTTGAATGTTCAATGTTGGATACATCATATTTATTTAACCCTCAATGCATTGAGGGTCCATGATACATCATATTTATTGAACCCTGAATGCATCTAACTTGCTCTTCTCAAATGTTTAAAATAATTCAAAATTTGAAACTAATAGAAAGAATAATTTATTTAAAAATAAACAATGTACTTCGATGTATCTAATTTGGTCTTCTCAAATGTTTAAAATAAATTCAAAGTTTGAAACTAATAATAAAAATAATCTATATGAAAATAATCTTCTCAGATATTTAAAATGAATTCAAAGTTTGAAATTAATAAAAATAATAATCTATACTAAAATAAAAAATGTCTTAGTTGACAAAGCATTTTCTAACTCAATCTTTTAAAGGCATGATTTATTCATCAACTTTATTAAATTCTCAATTTAGATAACTAATTTTCCTTAATCACTGAAAATGCTTTTTAAATTACACTAAAAAGGCCTTTTTTTAGCTCATAACAACCCTTGGTCCATTAAGCACCTAAAAGATATGTCATAATAACAATAAACGGGTGGTGAAGAACCAAAAATTGATCCAGCATCAGTAGTAGGGGAAACTTACCTTCGCCCAGATATATAGTTTTTATTGAATCCTTAATACATATAATTTACTTTTCTCAAATACTCGAAATGAAAGTTTTATTTTAAATTTTGTTTTTTATTGAACCCTTGATACATATAATTTATTTTTCTCAAATACTTGAAATGAAAGTTTTATTTTAAATTATAATGCAATTTGACAAAAAAATTAAATCTTTTTTCAATTACCTTGTCCCATTAGATTTTACTTGTTTATAATTTATTTTTCTCAAATACTCGAAATGAAAGTTTGATTTTAAATTATAATGCAACGTGACAAAAAAAAATATTTTTTTTTTCAATTACCTTGTCCCATTCGATTTTACTTGTCTATAACAAGTTAAAAAAAAAACTATTATTTACAAATTTATACATTTATAATGAAACATTATAAAAAATATTTAAAATTTAACATTTCATATTCATAATATAAAACAAATATACATCAAATGCCTTTTGGTCATTTTCTTACTCTCCATGCAAACCAACCCTTTTTTAGATAAGTGCATCTATATTCTAAGTGGAAATATTCTTATTAGTTCATGCCTTTAGGCCAGGGATTATAATAATGGGTTGGTCTTTATTGAATACTCCCACACACAATTCAATACATTATAACCCAAAGTTTGAAATATCATTTAGACAGGTGCATCTATATTCTAAGTGGAAATATTCTTATTAGTTCATGCCTTTAGGCCAGGGATTATAATAATGGACTGGTCTTTATTGAATACTCCCACACACAATTCAATACATTATAACCCAAAGTTTGAAATATCATTTTTTCTTTCAATTTTTATTGACTTATCAAATATTCACAACAATTTTTTTAAACTAATCATTGTTTTTGAGGTCTTATTTGGCCTCATATAGAGGCCAGAGATGAGGCAAGAGCTTTAAACTTAGAAAAGAGATATGCAATTATAGTAAATACATTTCAGGGTGAATTAATGCTAAGTTTCAACTTAGCATTAATTCAAAAACATTAAATATTTAATTTTTTAGCAAGCATAACTTATAGTTGATAACCCATTGCAAGGTCAAGAGGTGGGGGCTTTGTTGTTTCATAGTGGGAGTTGGTGAGCTGTCAATTGATCTCCACTTCCACTTGTTCACTTGCATGTCCTTTGTTTACAAATTCTAGAGCTAGTCTAATTGATATTTTTCTAAATTCATTTCCAAAGCTAGTCCATTGTTATTTTTTCAAATAGATTTCCAAAGCTGGTTCATTGCTATTTTTCCAAATTGATTTCCAAAGCTGGTCCATTGAAAATGAAAAGGACCACCATCGTCTAGTTGATTTTCCATATTTTAGTCGCAGATGGTTAGAACTCTACTTTGGAATCATCTCCTGCATATCTAAAGTATATTTTGTTATTTTCATTTGTTTCAAAGGGTTCGGTTCCTTGTTTGTTTCGTAAACCACACACATCCATAATTTGCTATGAATTTCAGTGTTTTTAGCATACTTGATTTTGCTGAGAAAAGGTTCGGCTAAACAACACAAATTTGAAGACAAGGTACTCAAAATTTCATGACCATTGTTTTATTTTCTAAATTTTATTTAAAACCTAAAATTGCCACAAAGGATTATGCTATAATGCCAGATTCGTGGTAACATTTCTTTGTACTAGCCATATTGTGAGCATGAACGAATGGTGTAGTATTTTACAAATAATTTCATTCATTAATCTCTAAAACATATTTTAGACATTAATTATGAAAGGAAGTATTCCCCTGAAGCTATTTCATGTTAGAGTTGCTCCTTATTGATGTTAGAAGTGATTATGAGCTTTAGATTGCCCAAAATTAATTATTGATGTTTAGTGAGATTTACTGATATTTGTTTTCCCAATGTAGATGGTATGGTAATTTAAAAAAAAAACAGTTGGGATTCTCATCAACATTGCCAAGGTTAAGTATGCTTAACAGAAACCTTAACAGAATTCTGTGCACTTTGACTCTGAAATCGTATTAACTAATCTCTTCGTGTGAAAGGGTCATTATGATTCATTTTTTTTTCAAGAATTTCTTAGATTGTGTCTCTTCTCTTGACATATTGCCGAAATTTGAACAAGACAATGAAAATAAATTGCAAGCTTCTTCTTCCCAATTTTTGTTGTCAACAAGACAATGAAGATGAATTGCATGTTTTTAAAAGGCAATGAAGATAAATTGCATGTTTTTGAAAGACAAATAGTGGTATTCCAAACCTATGCTCTTTGTTTCCAACAATTTTCAATTTTCTATTGACTTCTTGTGCATAAATTTTTATTCCAGGAAAACACAAAAAATTATAATGTTTCTAACTCACATGGAATACATGGGATATTTTTAGGAAGTCAAAGGAAACATGAACTGCCATAGTTATAAAGGATTTGAGGCTACCTAGTAATGCCCAAATTATATTTTCAGGAAGGAAACACAAGCTACCATAGCTATACGAGCTTGAAGGTTACTTGGTAAATTATAGACTCATTTATTAATTTTGTACATCTATATAGACTAATGGTAAATGGAGAAGGTGGTAGCTATAAGATCTCTTACCAGAGAGACGTCAACCATGCTCCTTGACTGGTTTTCCTTTCCAACGGGTTGCCCATCTCCCTTCCCCAGAACATGTCTGCTACAACCAATGTGTAAAAATTTCCCCACAGCTTCACGAGTACAGATATAGGGTATACAACCTTGGTGGGAATTGTAGTCAATGTTTAAAAATCTATATAAGTTGCTATGCACTTTATGCACTGATTTTTCACGCCATTTATTGTGTTTTCTCTCAGTACCCACTGGATTATTAATTCACATGATGGTTAGCTAAGCCTTGTTGGTTCCACCAAATATGGTGTTGTTTCATTTATTTCAAGTAGAGCGACTCACTAGCTGGAAGCTCTCTTAGGAATGTTACTAAACTCTGGTAACTGAAAAGAAACCCCACATATTCCACCTTTGAACTACACTATGAAATCTATACCACACCATCCTCCATCAAGGCACACTTAACTGGATGATTATTGTCAACAACTATGTGTTCCTCGGTCTTCATGCAAAAGAGGATACAACTATGTGCTCCTTGACCTACATGAAAAAGAGGATCCCTGACAAACATGACATCTTCATTTTTCTTTCGTCCATCTCGACAATGGACGTGGAGATTTTTCCATATATTCTAGAAAATTGTAAATTAGAAACCCTGTTGTCACAATTAAATTAAATACAATTAAAAATAATTAGATTCACTTAGATATACAATTAGAATAATTTTTTTTTATTATAATTCAAAATATCAACAATGCTTCACAACTATAATTTATATTTTATAATATTCTATTTTAATTAAGAATTTGCTACAAATTTCTAATTTATGGATAATTTATATTTTAGGATATTCTATTTTACTTGATAGTTTGTTGAAATTTTTTAATTGATGGATATTTTTCTTTGTTATTAATTATAATAAAGCATGATCCTTGATCTCTATAAAGTATCATTTTTTGCAACACCTTTTAAATAATAAAAAATATTAAGTCTGCTTGCTAATTTAATAGTTATTTGAGTGAAGATATGCTAGTCCGTGTAATTAAAGAAGAACCCATGTCATTTCCCAAGAGAATATAAACCTTTTAAATAATAAAAAATATTAAGTCTGCTTGCTAATTTAATAGTTATTTGAGTAAAGACATGCTACTCCCGTGTGATTAGAGAAGAACCCTTGTCATTTTCCAAGAGAATATAAAGCCGAGAAGAAAATTGAATGCATGTAAACCATTTAGACAAACAGACTAACCAAAGCGTATGTGTTTTACTATTTCTGAAATCAAAAGTAAAAATAAATAAATGTAGATTCTTTTCGTTTGTGAAATATGGACGGAACACCAGTAAATGAAAAGATGAAATGGTTTATTACTTTCAGTACGAGAAACAACGTCCATGCAAAGCAGAAACTACATGCATTTCATGCTACTCTCTAAACATAAATGGGACATTGAAAACTCGGTGCAGATTATGATGCGATACTTCCCTCTCTGCAATGGAATATTTAGTCATTATTACTTGCCATCAAACCATATAAACGATTAAAAAAAATTTAAATTTACTGCTTTTTCCCATTTTTTCAAACAAGTTAAGTTATTTTATTACAAAACTTTAATCATATTAAATTAATATCTAATATTTAAAAGATATAGAACTATAATATAATAAAAACTATATTAATATATATTTATTAATTAGTGTAGGACATCCGTCTATCAGTCTACTCATTACACTATATGCAATTAGCTCAGTCTCTATAGGTTATAGATATTGATCCACCTATCAAATTAGACATAGATATTGATCCACCTATCAAATTAGACATGGTCCAATCAAATTAGACATGCTCCAACTAAAACTTTATTTCTCTGGATTTGGTTCTACTACGATCTATGTCTCTTCTCTGCATCCTCTCCCACACGTTTTGTGATTCTCATGTTGTGTGTTATGCATATCACATATACCTTGAAACAAATCACTTCGAATATAGTGTGGTGGGCTCTATCTGCACGCTAGCCTTCATACGTATGGTCACATGATCCAATGTGTGGGTCACATTCTCCCTATAACACATTGAACTTATTTTCCACATGTCTGGGCTTATGCCTTAAAAACTTAAGGAAGGGATTTGTTTATTTGCAGCTTCCTTTGTTCTACATTATAAATGTTTTTTTTGGTAATTTATTACATTGTATTGAAATCTTAAGAAATAATATCTTAAGATTTCCCCTTTTTGGTTCGTATCGCCCTCCTCCTCCAATAATTTTGGCTCTCAGTCACCTCTTCTACTCATTACCTGGGTCGTTATGTTCATTTATCCACCCCTACCTCTTGTTAGTTAGGACATTTCTCGCCATCGAGGGAAGCTAAAGCGAGGTTCTCTCTGGTACCAGAATCACACGGCCATGGCCAACCGACACCCTCCCTCATTTTCCGCTACGCTCGGCTCCTCACCTCCATCCTCAACTCAATCCTCACTAGACTAAACCATACTTCCACCTCTGTCCTCGCCTTGGGCGTGCCACGTGGAATGGTTTGATCTCCAAGGGAACTCCCTTAGCTTCGCTCCTAGCCCGCTCCCTGAACTGGACTCGACCTCAGAGTCAGTGGTGGCACATCCCTCCTGTCCACCACCCTGTGCTCCTTTGCCACACCCGTCCCCACCCTCATCACCAGCCTCGATGCCTTCGATGGAATATGGTAACATGCACTCGAAATAACTCTATGTGGAGGTGTCTCACAACTAGGAGCGGCTCCAGCTAGACTGTGTTTCATCCCCAAGCCTCCGGGATTCAATTTCAATAATCCAAGACTTTGTCTTCATGGTATGGAAGGACGTTGATGACCTCTGATTTAGGTTGGATCACCTAGACCGACAAGCATCACATATTGAATCTATGCTCTCGACTTTCACACTCGGACCTCAATGCCCCTGCATCTCCAGGGGCGGTTCTTGTTCCAGAAGTCTAGGGGAAGTATCAGCAGTCTGTGGATGGAGAAGCACAGAGTATCGTGGACAATAATGACACCATGCATGGGACACGAGCAGTGGAAACTAAGGGTATGCATGCCCACCAGACACCGTCACATTCAGCAGGCGTACAAGTGTATGCATGTATGCTTTCTTTTGACAATTGTCAGTGGTTTCTGGAACATTCGGTTTAGGCTGTGGACATTTGGTAATGTCATTTATGTGTGTATGTTAGTTGATAGGCTTGGTCTGGGTCATCATAACATGTTTTTTATAATACAATTTAATATTCAGTTTAAATTCTTGGATAGGACGAATTGGTTTCTCCACAGGGCGATTCCGATGAATATGTTTAAATTTTCCATATCAAATCTAGTCTATTTGTGAGTCTGAGTTGGTTTCCTTTTGAAGCAAATCAACACTCTAGTAACTTGAAATCAAAACGATACTGTAATTTTCTTCATGACAAGTAATATATAGATCTTACTTAATATATATATATATATATATACACAATTAATTTAACTTTAACTAAATGAATTTACACACTCTTATATTAACATTTTGTGTTTTCTTTGAAGAAAGGAGCTACCTCAAGATGTTGTTTCAAAATTAAGGGAGGATATGGATATGGATATGGATAGTATTTCTATCAAAGTGAAGGTCAATTCACTCTTATGCATGTGAAATCCATATTAACTTTTAACAAATTTTTTTCATAGACAAATTGATCACTATCAAAGAAATCTTAATTTGTGTGGAGAAGAAATTTTTATTATGTACATTAAACAAGGGAGAGTTGTTAAGAAATTAATTCGTTTTTTAGGTGGTTAATATGGATTTGAAAAATAAGTAGTAACATTATTATAACTACTTTAAATATTACAATCAATATAATATAAAATATATTAGAATGTTTATGTATGGTAATTTTAAACATTAATGAAAACTTCAAATATTACTACCATCAATGTAACAAAAAAAGATTTATTTTAATGATCATTTTTAATAATCATAAGGTTCATGAAATTTCAATTTGATTATTTTTTATTGAAACCAATGCATACCTTATAATTGAATGCTCATTATGTTAATAAATTCATTAATTTTACAAAAATAAGCTATGACTTTCATATCGATCCTCTTAATCTCTACACTAATTGACAATTTATTAACGAATCTTATGACTTTTGTTTTTCCTTATGTAGAAAAAACAATACTAATTTTATTTTATAATGTGCATCCAATCTTGTTTACAATGTACATCCAATAAGCTATGACTCTCATATCCATCCTCTCAATCTCTACACAAATTAACAATTTATTAATCAATCCTATGAGTTTTCTTTTTTCTTATGTGGGAAAACAACACTAATTTTATTTTACAACGTGCATCCAATTGTTTTTGAGTTAAAAAAAATTACTTTAGTCATTTCCGTCTTCACTTTGATTTGAAGATGAACAAAACAAGTCACTTATGTCTTCCCTTTTACTTGAATATGAACAAAAGATGCATTGGTTCTAAAGCTTCCTCCTAATATTTAGTCATTTATGTTTTCACTTTGATAGGAAGATGAACAAAAGAAGCATTAGTTTTAAAACTTCCTCCTAATAATCATTTGATGTCTTTGGTAGTGGGAAAAACATATTTTTAACCCTTTCAAAATTCTCCTTGTTCAATGTCTCTATGAATACATTTACAAGTAAATCTTTAGATTTATCATGAATCAATTCTATCACCCTATTTTGCATAAGCTATCTAATATAATGATGACGCACCTCCTTGTGTTTTGTATCAACATTGCATTGGGGTTTTTTTCCAACTTCATTGTGCAAGTTAATCTTTAGATTTATAGTGAATCAATTCTTTCACCCTATTTTCCATAAGCTATCTAATATACTGATCATGTACCTCCTTGTGTTTTTTATCGACATTGCATTGGACTTTTTTTCCAACTTCATCATCTTTTGATCATTACAAATAAAAGTAGTTATTTTCATTTAATAATGACTACCCCTAATAAATTTGAGAGAATGGATCAACAATAATCATACATTCTTGTAAGTTTGGTTTTCCTCATCTAACTAAAAACTTCAGATTCTATCCATCATATTTAAAATGTATAGTATATCCACACAATCATATATTCAAATTATCTCCCTTGTATTTAAAATGCACAATATATCAACACAATCTTGCATTCATTTTACCTTCAAATTTGAAGTATTACAATCTCTATATAAAACATAGTGGAGAATGGATTAAATGTTACTTGCATGCTTAGTTTATGTGTATAGGCCACCCTATTCTCGACAGCATGATATTTTGCAATAGAAGGACTATGCTAGGAATTACTTTCGACATTCAAAGAAGTAAAGTTACAACAAAATATCTCTAGAAAGAGATTCCTAAGATTACATAATTTGACACATAAACTTACAACAAATGATTATAGCAGATCCGAATAAAATATATTAATTTTGTTTGCGAACATAAGATATTACTAGTATTTTTCAAATTATTTCAAGTTTGTTCTCTAGGGTCAAATTTGTTTTTTGAACACCTCATGTAGAGAATGCATGCATGTAGACTCAAAAAAAAATAGCCAAGATTTGTTGGTTGTATATTTGAAAGCCTCGGTTTAGGAAAAATCACCCTTTGGTAACTTATATGTAGATTCATTAAGACTTAGAGTTCACAAGTTTAGGAAAAATCACCCTTTGGTAACTTATATACAAATTCATTAAGACTTAGAGTTCACAACTTTAACCATGTAATGTGATAAAAATAAAAATCTAGATGGAATACAAGTTACCAAACCTAAAATAATTATATTCATCGACTAAAAGATATATTCTTATATGTAGAGGTTCAACACAATTCATTTTTTCAAAATGAAAATATCGGTAAGTTGGTTTTCTTCTTATGTAGAGTTACCACTACTAGAATAAAAATAAGGACATAAGAAGCATACTCCAAGCCAAAACACTCAAAATCTAAAATATACCCTAAAAAGCTAAAAGAAAAGATGAACATGGAATTTCTTGGTTAAATATCCAAACCCTCTCTTGGCCTCATATGCACCCACACATGGATATGATCACCTCGTGTACTTGATAGGCATACTTAATTGAATTATCAATCTCAATTGCAAGTCACACTCTAGATTAGGAGAAAAATCATTAGGGATTGCACATTCAATGTTGTGGTTAAAAAGACAACATATGAGGAAAAATATTTGAAGGGGAGATGGTTAACATTTATCAAAAACCACAAGCATTAATTAATTATCTTATATATACATTTTCAAATGAAGGAGATTGGGTTTTGGATTTGTTCTCGGGTTCAGGTAATAATGATGTTGATTAAGGTTGATTGTCATTGATGTCAACCCTTGAAGAAAGCCCCATAGCACAAAGGTTTGGGTAATGGACCCAATATTGTTTGATGTAAATATGACTCATTATTGTTTTCTCATGGTTAATAAGAAGTAAATGTGGATGAAATCCAAAGTGCTCCCCTTATGGTGAAAGCCTTCACGGGAAGACGCTTTGTGG
>JASDQU010106023.1:487-13282 GCA_032191745.1 Picea mariana
AAAATGCAACACTTGTGATCGACACTTGCGACACTATCAAAGTGATTATTTTTTATGTGTAACAGTCCAGACCAACCTCTTATTCAGTGTAGTCATTTGTTGTGTGTGTAGGATCCATTGTCATATCGTCTTCCACCCACTATCCTCTATGTGATTTAATAGTTTTAGGTCCATGTCCACACCCATCTACATATATTTTTCTTTTTCTAGTTAAATTCCCAAGCTCTACATTTGCTCCAATCTCCATCTAAAATAATCAATAACATGCATTAATTTATGACAATATTGGATAATACACTATAAAATTTAATAATTTCGTGAAAAAACATGGACGTTTCACAAAATGCCACCAGGTTAATTTTTCCTAAGTTATGTCAAAATTAGAGTGCATGATGTCCTGCCTCATCCGTTGTATCCTCATTTGATATGACATGATCTGTTGCCATGGCCTCATCTGGATCCTGTAATACACAACATAGTCAATAATGTTTAGTACACCAATTATATTATTTCAACGAATATGCTATGCACCAAAAAACCTCACCTTAGTCACATTTTTGGCATATTGATATCATGGTTTGGAGTTGAAAAAAAACAATTTTACGACCCTAGGTATTTACATCCAACCAAAATTTCAACAAGAAAAGTATCCAACATCCCTATCCCACATGGCCATCCTAATTTTCAAACTTTTCCCTTGATCATGGAATCACATTTAATCACCATTCTTGTGCATTTTCAACCATTAAGTTTGAGCTTAAAGGCCACATGGAGAAAAAATGACTTTATCTTCTCTATGTTGTAGCATTTGTGAATTCATAAAGACCTTCCTCCTCTGGTTGAGGTTTCTTTTTATTCTTACCTTTATTGTATCTGCAGATTTTGTTGTCATATCCTCTTCCACCCACTTTCCTCTTTGCGATTTAGTAGGTCTACAACGTCCACATACTCTTTCCATGGTCTCCTATGGATCTTGTCACACAACAATGAAAATAATTTTTAGCACACCAATCAAATCCATTATCATATAATAAGTTAGGGAAAATAGGGCCACGATTCAAAATTAGCTTGGGATCAAACACCAATACCAATACCAATACCAATACCAATACCATACCATTGCATACCAATACCATACCATACCAATACCAATACCGTTGCATATCATTGCAAGGAAATGGTATGCATTGGCAATGATATGCATACCAATACCATACCAATACCAATAGCAATACCAATACCAATATGCATTGCCAATACCAATACCATACAATACCAATACCAATACCATACAATACCAATACCAATACCATACAATACCAATACCAATACCATTGCTTATCATTGCATGGCAATGGTATGCATTGAAAATGATACACATATCAATACCATACCAATACCAATACCATACCATACCAATACCAATACCAATACCAATACCATACCAATACCAATACCAATACCATACCAATACCATACCATACCATACCATACCATACCATACTATACCATGCCATACCAATACCATACTATACGATACCATACCATACCATACCATACCAATACCAATACCATACTAATATCATACCATTGCATATCAATACCAATACCATTGCATGGAAATGGTATGCATTGGCAATGATATGCATACCAATACAATACCAATACCAATACCATACCCATACCAATATCATACCAATACAAATACCATATCATACCATGCCAATACCAATACCAATACCATTGCATGGCACTGGTATGCATTGGCAATGATATGCATATCAATACCATACTATACCATACCAATACCAATACCATACCATACCGTACCAATACCATACCAATACCAATACCAATATCATACCGATACCAATACCATACCAATACCAATACCAATACCATACCATACCATACCATATCATAACAATACCATTACCAATACCATTGCATGGCAATGGTATGCATTGGCAATGGTATGTATTGGCAATGATATGCATACCAATACCATACCAATACCAATACCAATACCATGCCATACCATACCATACCATACCATACATAATTGCACTAAAAAGAAGGTTGAAGTCAATAGGGGTGATAAAAATTGCTACATCTTTGCTACATTTTTTCAAATCCAACCATAGATAAATAAATGATGCAAAGGTACCAAAATATCAATATCTAGTTCAAATCCACACATCTATGAAACATCAATTCAAAAATCTTATTAGATTTATCAAGAGTAATTAAAATCATGGAAGTGTTTGTATCCTCAAAATACTAAACAAGAATCCATGTGGTTAAAAACTGAATGATCATAAGAGTGGTCCAAGGAATCATTGTCAAGTGTGATATGTGGTGCTATTAGGAAAGAATCAAAGATATTTCTAGAGGATATGGAGTCTAAGGGCATGCTAGTGGAGTGGGTAAGTTAGGTAGGAAGCAAATAGGAGAACTAAAGTGAAGAATACCAATACTATACCAATACTATACCATACCAATACCATACCAATACCAATACCATAACATACCAATACCATACCAATACCAATACCAATACCATACTATACCATACTGACGTAGACCCTATTGTCCCCTCGAGACCGAGATCCGCTCATAGGATCATTGTATATGCCCTAGAGCCAAATCATCTCTTTCAGATTCTCTGTTGGAATCCCCCTTCAAATCGATCCATAGATTCTTTCTCGCAGTTCGTGATTTTGCGAGTTCATGAGTTGAAACTCTGAGCCTTCCTCCTCCAATTCTGCGATACCTGAGACTGCGAAATGGTTATGGCTCCCCTTTCGTCGGCGCCCTCCTTGCGCGACTGCCGACTAGGCTAAGTACTAGCACCTCTCGCCTCTTGTGCCTTCGCGACTTCAAACGTCGAGCCTTGCCCCTTTTCTTTATTGAATCCCCTGAGAGGAGAGATTTGACTTTTCTCCTCTCGTTCTCGCTTCTCGTGACTTTGTGAGTTGAGGGCTCGAACCTTCGTTCTCTTATCTCCCAAGTCCCTGAGATGCGAGAGGTCAACTAGGTGTTGACTCCTCAAAATGTGTGGCGTGTGTCTGCTGGTCAAACTACCGGGTCCACTATGCAGTTCTGCCACATGTCCCTCGTGCTGACTCTCAACACTTCGTGACTTCACTTCTCACAACTCCGAGCACTCAAACTTTGGGTTCTCACCCAGCGAACCTCTGAGTTCACGAGATCCTCTGATCTCTGACACTTGTCCTCCTCTGATGGATAGCTTGGATTTACTTCGTGACTTCGCCACTCACAAAGTTGAATGACTTCCCTTTCTGACCTCTGATGTCTGAATCCCCGATACTGGTGATCCCATGACACATGTCCTTCCTCCATGAACAACTCAAGTTCTTTCACTATCTTGGAACTTTGATTTTCATGATTTCGTGAGTCTCTCTACAAAGGCTTCGACTCTTCACCTCCTGAACCCCCGAGACGCGAAATGTGTGGGTGATCCAACGGTCGATTTCTCCCGAGATTTACGCTCGATGAATGCTTCTATAACCTTCTCACTCCTCTGCAATATCGAATGGATTTCGGAACTTCGTGAATCCTCCACAAAGGACTCTGATTGTCAATTTCCTCCTTGACGATTTTTACGAAATGAACACGGTGTTCTCTTACNGAATGCTTCTATAACCTTCTCACTCCTCTGCAAGATCGAATGGATTTCGGAACTTCGTGAATCCTCCACAAAGGACTCTGATTGTCAATTTCCTCCTTGACGATTTTTACGAAATGAACACGGTGTTCTCTTACGAAACTTTTCCTCCTACAAACACTTTTGTTGTGCCTTCTTTATAAATGTTTCAAGGTACTAAACCTTCTGAGCTTTCTCCATGATTCTAATCTTCAAGAAGACTCATGCATGCACTCCTTGTGGAAATTCTTGAATACTTCTAGGTATTGAGTTCTCCGACTCTATGTACTCTCGGGAAGAATAGTCTTTCAACAACTTCGCTCAGTTTGCAAACACTGAGACTTCACTCGGCCTATGCACTCCTTGCACGGATCCTGTGCTTAACTTACACTTCTATGAGAATGAGAATCGTGTTATCTCTCCTGAGCATGCAGAGACGAACTCTGACCTCTGTCAACGCACACCTTGCGGACGATTTCACTGCACTCCTTATAGGAAAACTCTTGCTCAGAAAGAGAAACAATTGAAACTCATTCTTCACTCTCCCTCTCTTCAGATTTCAGAAATTAAATATGAAATTATACATTCACACATCAAGAAAATGTATAACAGAGAGTAAACAATCATGAGCAAAACATTCAATCATGCATACACATAAATTATTTGAACACCATGATTCTGAATCAAACTTCATATATTAATCTCATAATTTCTATACATGGGTTTTTCTACACAGTTTTCTGCTCTCCTATGCTCTCTGCTCTCATAACACTTCTTATTGATACAATAATACAAGTGAGGGTGTCTATATCCATTTTCCCTTCAGCTCCTAAAACTGTCTAATCTAGGAATTCAATTCTACCTACTTACATTCAATAACATAAATGCCTTCACCTAATACAGACGAGAGCAGGACGCTCAAGGTCTGTTTGCAATATGGAAGTATGCCCTTCCTTAATTGTTTCATTTATGTTTGGTCTATTCACTTCAAAAACATTCAAATAATTTTATCATGTGCCAAAATGCATTGGCGCCTGCCCCACGCTCGCTTGATGTTGGCGATGCTCCTACATCATACTCCCTAGCTTGAAAATTTTCATGGGCTCCTGTCCATGAGTTCTCGCACGGTCTATCCATGCTTCTGGATCTTTGCTTCATTTTCCCATCTAGAATCTTCAACTGGATGTCCTTTCCACTTGACCAGGAATTCAAATTATTCCTTTCTCCTAGTCCTCTTGCTAACTTTCTTGTCCAATATGCTTTCCATCTGTGGCTCCTCTGCAACTGGCATCTATTTTGTCCACTGAACCTCTGGTTGTTCATTACTTGCTTTTTCTTCCTCAGCTTTGTAAGGGTACAAATCTGAGACATTGAATATTGGAGAAATTCCGAACCCATCGGGTAATTCAATCTCATAAGCATTTACCCCAAATTTCTTCAAGACCTTACATGGTTCGATCTTCTTCATATTTAGTTTGTTATATGTCCCCTTTAGAAATCCCATTTAGAAATCACTCCTTCCTCAGATGTGCCAGAATCAAATCACCAACCTCAAATTGAAGTTGTCTCCTGTGTTGATCTTCTCTACGTTTATACTCTTGGCTCGAGTTCTGCAATCGCTCTTTCACTTGGTTGTAAAGTTCCTTCGTCGCTTCTGCGAAATCCTCTGTGCTAGCACTCCTAGTTGCATTATGTTATAAATCTCTCAATTCAGAAACTCCCCTTGGCTGCATCCCATAAACAATTTGGAATGGACTTTTCCCTGTGCTTCTATTTAGTGAGTCGTTATACAAAAATTCCACCTGTGGAAAAATNCCCTTTAGAAATCACTCCTTCCTCAGATGTGCCAGAATCAAATCACCAACCTCAAATTGAAGTTGTCTCCTGTGTTGATCTGCTCTACGTTTATACTCTTGGCTCGAGTTCTGCAATCGCTCTTTCACTTGGTTGTAAAGTTCCTTCGTCGCTTCTGCGAAATCCTCTGTGCTAGCACTCCTAGTTGCATTATGTTCTAAATCTCTCAATTCAGAAACTCCCCTTGGCTGCATCCCATAAACAATTTGGAATGGACTTTTCCCTGTGCTTCTATTTAGTGAGTCGTTATACAAAAATTCCACCTGTGGAAAAATATTGTCCCACTGACTGTGGTGTTCTGTTATCAAGCTCCTCAGCAAGTCTCCCAAAATTCTGTTCACAACTTCTGTCTGTCCATCCGTCTGAGGATGATAAGCTGAACTGAATGATAAGTTTGTTCCCAGCTTTTTCCATAAGGTTCTCTAGAAGTGTCCCATGAACTTGGTGTCTCAATCCGAAACTATGCTCCTTGGTAAGCCGTGAAGTCGAATGACCTCTTTGAAAAACAGATTCGCAATGTGAGTTGCATCACTGGTTTTCTAACACAGTATGAAGTGTGCCATTTTAGAAAATATATCCACTACCACAAAGATTGAGTCAAACCCTCTTTGTGTTCTTGGCAACCCCAATATGAAGTCCATGCTAACTGCATCCCACAGCCTGTCAGGTATGGGTAATGGTTGATAAAAACCTGCATTCTACCTCTTTCCCTTTGAATGCTGACAAATCCTACATCTGTCCACGAATATTTTGACATCTGCTCGCATTTCTAGCCAAAAATATGACTCATTCAACTTTGCTAACATCTTGTCATGACCGAAATGCCTGGCCAATCCTCCACTATGTTTCTCCTTCAGCAAATTCTCGCTCACGGAGCATTTTGGAATACAAATTTGATTACCCCTGAATAACAATCCATCCTAGATCATGTATTCTATCCACTGGCTTCTGTCCCTGAGAATTGGATTCTCATCTGCTTCATATGCCTCTTTAAAATCTGGATCATCTCTGTACATGTCCCTGAGATCATCAAAACCTAATGTTTTGACTCTGAACTCCTACAACAACAAACATTTCCTGCTCAAAGCATCAACAACTTTGTTAGAAGTTCCAAAAATATGCTTAATTACAAAAGTAAAGTTTTGCATGTATTCAACCCATTTTACATGTCTTTGATTCAACTTCTCCTATTGAGTCACAAATTGCAAAGCATGATTATCACTGTATAAGACAAACTCCTTAGGAATTAATTAGTGCCTCCACTTCTTCAATGCCTAGATAATAGCATAGAACTCCTTGTCATAAGTGGAGTACTTCACTTTTGCTTCATTCAACTTCTCGCTGAACTATGCTATCGACCTGTCTTCTTGACTCAAAACTGCCCCTATTGCAAACCCACTTGCATCACATTTTACCTGAAATATCTTTGTAAAATCTGTCAACACCAAAATTGGTTGTTCCGTGATTTTCTTCTTCAACAAATTGAAGATTTTCTCAACCTCTTCTGTCCAGTGAAAATACTTGTGTCTCTTCTTCACTGTGTCCATCATCAGTGCACTAATTCCACTGAAATTCCTGATGAGCTTCCGGTAGAAACTAGCGAATCCATGGAAAATTATCACCTCAAATACACTCTTCGGTGATGGCCAATTCTTAATTACCTCCACCTTATCTGGAACCATCTTCAACTTATCTGCAAAAATAACAAAACCCAAATAAATGAGCTCTGTCTTCATGAATGAATATTTCTTCATATTTATCAGCAGCTTCTCTTGCTTTAGCCTCTGCATCACAGTAGCCAAATGTCCCAGATGCTCTACCTCTGTTTTACTGAAAAATCAGTATGTCATCCAGATACAAAATGAAAAATTTTCCGATGAAATCCTTGAGGAATTCATTCATCAACCTCATGAAAGTACTCGACACGTTTGTTAAGCCAAATGGAATAACAAGCCATTCATACAACCCTTCATTAGTCTTGAAGGTTGTCTTCCATTCATCACCTTCTCTCATACAAATTTGATGATATCCACTTTTCAAATCAATCTTCGAAAAAAAAATTGCTCCACTTAAGCAATCCATCAAATCATCCATCCTTGGCAATGGAAATCTGTACCTGGTGGTTATTTTGTTGATTTACCTTGATTCAGTACACATCCTCCAGCCTCCATCTTTCTTTGGACTGAGTACTATCAGAACAACACATAGACTCAAGCTTTCCCTAACCAAACCTTTGTCCATTAAATCTTGGACCTGTCTTTTGATCTCTTCATTCTCCTGCAGTGTCAATATATACGCTGCTTTGTTTGGTAAACTGGCTCCAGGTATGAGATCAATATGATGACTCACACTTCTGATCTGTGGCAACGAACGAGGTAGTTCATCCACTACTATGTCAGCAAACTCTTCCAACAGTTTCTGAACCTCTTCTGGTAAATCATCTACCCTTGTACTGGTTAAAACAATCTTTGTCTTTCTGACCACAATGAATTGCGGTTCCTCCTTCTTCTTAACCCATGTAAGAATATCCTTCCCACTCATGAGAAGTACAGTGTTGCTTACTTCAGGCTTCACCTTTTCATCTTTGATCGGCAACAACATGTGAGTTCTCCCATTCTTCTCTAGGGTGTATGTGTTCTTCCTCCCATCATGAATCACATTCCTGTCATATTTCCATGGTATACCCATCAATAGATGACAAACATCCATGGGAATGACATCACAGAGTATTTCATCTTTATACCCTCCTATCTTAAATTCAACTAAACATTGTTTAGTGACAATTACCTGATGTCCCTTTGGTAACCATGAAACTTTGTATGGGTTCGGATGCTCAATCGTCTCCAACTCCAGCTTTTCTACCATCTCTGTAGAAACGAGATTATCTATGTTGCCACTGTCCACAATGACCTTGCATACCCTGTCTTTGGTCTTGCAAGCAATCCAAAAAATTCTATTTCTTTGCACTGGATTCTCCACCTCCTTCTCTGGTGTTAAGAGAACCTTCCGCATCATCAATGATCTTCCACATTCAGTATCTTCTGCCTCAACATTCCGCCTCTGTGCTTCAGCGATGTGAGTTTCACCACCTTCTTTCTTTTTGTCTGGACATTCATAAGATTTGTGTCCATCCTTTCCACATGTGAAACATTTCACTACTCCACCTCTTCCTCTTCCTCTACCTCTGGTATGAGGAAACGTTTTTGCATCAGCATACTGACCTCTCTGTTCGGTATGCTTCCCTCTCTGTGAACTTCCACCTCTCTCAGTTTGATTCTGAGGTTTCTTCCAGTCTTCCTTGGGTTTCTGATTTCTATCCTAGGCAACTGATTTTCCTCTGGCTTGACTTATGCCTCAGCCTTTTTGACCCTGCTTTCGGCTCAGCTTCTCTTCAGCTTTTAGAGCCATCTGATAAGCATCTTCCACCNCATCAGCATACTGACCTCTCTGTTCGGTATGCTTCCCTCTCTGTGAACTTCCACCTCTCTCAGTTTGATTCTGAGGTTTCTTCCATCTTCCTTGGGTTTCTGATTTCTATCCTAGGCAACTGATTTTCCTCTGGCTTGACTTATGCCTCAGCCTTTTTGACCCTGCTTTCGGCTCAGCTTCTCTTCAGCTTTTAGAGCCATCTGATAAGCATCTTCCACCGTTCAGATGGTCATCATGCTCATCTCATCCTAAATGTCATATCTCAGACCATTCATATACCTGGCAACCTTTTCATCATCACTTTCACGATGACCTGCCATGATGTTCAACCTATAGAATTCTTCAGTGTACTCCTTCACTGTCATTAGCTTCTGTCTCAAATTCTGCATTCTTCGAAACAGAGTAATCTAGAAATCCCTGGGAATGAATTTCACCTTCATCTTCGCGATCATCCTATCCCAACTCTTGATCTTATGCTTGCCTTTGCAACAACTGTCAGCTTGTAGCTCATCCCACCACAATGCTACATGTCCTCTAAGTCTCGTGACAACATGTTTGACCTTTTTGTCTTCCTCGACATCTTCATAGTCAAAATATGTGTCCAGAGATCTAATCCAGTCTAGAAGCTCCTCAGCGTCCAGGTTTCCCTCGTATACTGGAATATCCATTTTTGCCTTAGCACCCATCCTTGAAACATCCCTAATCAGGTGTTTGGTTGCTGAATCCTCTGCTGTGACTTCTTATCCTTCATGTCTAGCTTCATCTTCACTTTCAGAATCACTAAGATCCCTAGCACCAGTTGTATGCCTCTGTGTTGTCTCCATATCCTCGAGTCTAGTGCATAAGTCACACATTTCTCTTTCTATGGCTAGATCAGGCATCTGCCTACCCCTTCTTCTTGGCATTTCCCTCTCCTCTGGTGGATCGGGTGTTTGTCTATCTCTTCCTCTTGGCGGCATGGTGAATCTTCCCTTTCCCTGCTATAGAAAGAAAAGAAACCTTTCTAGGCTCTGATACCACTTTGATGCAGACCCTATTGACCCCTCGAGACTGATATCCACTCATAGGATCGCTGTATACACCCTAGAGCTAGATCGACTCTTTCATATTCTCTATTGGAATCCCCCTTCAAATCAATCCACAGGTTCTTTCTCACGGTTCATGATTTCACAAGTTCACAAGTTGAAACTCCGAGCCTTCCTCCTCCAATTTTGCGATACCCGAGACCATGAAATGGTTATGGCTCCCCTTTTGTCAGTGCCCTCCTTGCGCAACCACCAGCTAGGCTAAGAACTAGCACCTCTCGCCTCTTGCGCCTTAGCGAGTTCAAACGTCGAGACTTGCTCCTTTTCTTTCCCGAATCCCTCAAGAGGTGATATTTGACTTTTCTCCTCTCATTCTCGCTTCTCATGAATTTGCGAGTCGAGGGCTCAAACCTTCATTCTCTTATCTCCCAAGTCCTCGAGATGCGAGAGGTCAATGGGGTGTTGACTCCTCCAAATGTGCGATGCGTGTTTGCTGGTCAAACTCTCGGGTCCACTGTACAGTTCTGCCATGTGTCCCTCGTGTTGACTCTTCGCACTTCGTGACTTCACTTCTCGCAACTCCGAGCACTCAAACTTTGGGTTCTCACCCAGCAAACCTCTAAGTTCGCGAGATCCTATGATCTCTAACACCTGTCCTCCTCCGATGGACGGCTTGGATTTACTTCACGACTTCACCACTTGCGAAGTTGAATGAATTCCCTTTTTGACCTCTGATGTCTGAATCCCCGATACTGGTGATCCCGTGACACGTGTCCTTCTTCCACGAACGACTTAGATTCCTTCACTATCTCGGGACTTCGCTTTTCGCGATTTCATGAGTCTCGCTACAAAGGATTTGACTCTTCACCTCCCGAAACCCCAAGACGCGAAATGTGTGGGTGATCCAACAACCGATTTCTCCCGAGATTTACACTCGATGAATGCTTCTGTAACCTTCTCTCTCCTCTGTAAGATCAGACGTCTTTCGGAACTTCGCAAATCCTCCACAGAGGACTCTGACCATCAATTTCCTGCTTGACGATTTCTACGAAATGAACACGGTGTTCTCTTATGGAACTTGTCCTTCTGCAAACACTTCTGTTGTGCCTTCTTTCTAAATGTTTCAAGGTACTAAACCTCCTGAGATTTCTCCACGATTTGAGTCTTCAAGAAGACTCCTGCACGCACTCCTTGCAACAATTCTTGAATACTTGTAGGTATTGAGTTCTCCGACTCTATGTACTCTTGGCAACAACAATCTTTCATCAACTTCGCTCAGTTTGCAAACACTGAGACTTCACTCGACCTGCGCACTCCTTGTACGGATCCTGTCTTTAACTTACACTTCTGTGAGAATGAGAATCGTGTTATCTCTCCTGAGCTTGCAGAGACGAACTCTGACCTCCGTCAACACACACCTTGCAGATGATTTCACTTCACTCCTTGCAGGAAAACTCTTTCTCAGACAGAGAAACAATTGAAACTCATTCTTCACTCTCCCTCTCTTCAAGTTTCAGAAATTAAATATGAAATTATACATTCACACATCAAGAAAATGTATAATAGAGAGTAAACAATCATGAGCAGAACATTCAATCATGCATACACAAAAAGTATTTGAACACCATGATTCTGAATCAAACTTCATATATTAATCTCAGAATTTCTGTACATGGGTTCTTCTACACAATTTTCTGCTCTCCTATGCTCCCTGCTCTCATAACACTGCTTATTGATACAATAATACAAGTGAGGGTGTCTATATCCGTTTTCCCTCCGGCTCCTAAAACTGTCTAATCTAGGAATTCAATTCTACCTACTTACATTCAATAACATAAATGCCTTCTCATAAGGTCTGTTTGCAATATGGAAGTATGCCCTTCCTTAATTGTTTCATTTATGTTTGGCATATTCACTTCAAAAACATTCAAATAATTTTATTATGTGCCAAAATGCATTGTTGCCTACCCCACGCTCGCTTGATGTTGGCGATGCTCCTACATCACATACCATACCATACCATAGTATACCATAGTATACCATACTAATATACATACCATACTATACCATACCAATACCAATACCAATACCAATACCATACCATACCATACCGTACCAATACCAATACCATACCAATACCATACCATTGCATACCAATACCACTACCAATACCATTGCATACCAATGCATGGAAATGATATGCATACCAATATGATACCGATATCAATACCATACCAATACCAATACCATACCATACCAATACCAATACGATTGGCAATACCAATACCAATACCATTGCATTGCCAATACCAATACCAATACCAATATGCATTGCCAATACCAATACCAATATGCATTACCAATACCAATACCAATATGCATTTCCAATGCCCTTATGCATTGTCAATACCAATACAAATACTATTGCGTACCAATACCATTGCATACCAATACCAATAGCATTGCATACCAATACCAATATCAATACCAATACTAATACCATACCATACCAATACCAATACCAATACTATACCAATACCATACAATACCATACCATACCATACCAATACCAATACCAATACTGATACCATACCATTGCATACCAATAACAATACCAATACCAATACCATACCAATACCATACCATTTCATACCAATATTGATGCAAGAGCATCGTTGGCAATCACGCGAGGCAGAACCACTCAGGGAATGAGAATATTTTCGAAATCTCAACGCTGGCAATTACAACACATATTTTTGAAGCGCACCTGAACTTCAGTGTCGGAAAAATCTTTGAGGCACGCTTGAACGATTGCGGGCG
>JASDQU010106023.1:16412-27814 GCA_032191745.1 Picea mariana
CACTGCTAAGAATGATTAAGAGTTAAATAATTACATCGCGATATCGGGATTCGCGGTTCTACGAGAAACATGTTTCAAGTTATCAGATTTCCCGAAATCCCGATCCTCGATTTTCCGATTAAAAAAATCCCAAAAAGGTTCAATCTTAATTAATTAAGACACTAAAAACGTTTTAATTTAAAATAATACATCATGATTTCGGCAATCGGAGTTCTTCGATGACATATTTCCTCGACATCAAAAGTGTTGAAACTCCGAAAATCAGGTTTTCAAATTTAACTCAAATCAATGCTAATTAATCATCCTTCTAAACAAGGCTTAAAGTTAATCTTTCTTTGAATGTCCATTAATGCGTAATTGTCCCATTTAGTAAATTTCTATTATATTTGAAAACATTGATAAAGCCTAGGTACAAACATTAAATGCATATCTTCGAAAATATCTTTTGCAATTAAGATCCTTAACTTCGTAACAGAGGTACAATTCTCAATGTTTTTATGATATATTCGAAGTAAATGTTTGAAACATCTATATTTTCATTTCAAAGCTAAGTTTTTCAGTCACTCTTTGTTGCAGGTTTTCAAGTTAAACACAGATCTATGGCACCCAAAAAAGCGCCGAAGAAAAATGAAGACCAACCAGAAAGTGATATTATCTCCGATACTACTGCATCCGGAGTACACTCCGTCAAATCATGGACTGGAATTTCCAAAATACTGGAGGATGAACTTAAATATGTAGACTCTGACTCAGAAAATCATCTTCGAGACATTGTCGAGTCCCAGCTTCATAAGGTTGTTGCACATCCGAGGTTGGTGTCATATACCGATATGATCGCCTGGGCTCTGGATAAAATAGATATCCTGACCAGAATTATTCTGAACGAGCAAGGAGCTGTCATCGCCTCATTCAGGCCTGAGCATATTCAAGTAATGTATAAGCTCTCACCCAATTATAGACACACTTTTAATTCAGATTTTTTAGCCGAGTTTCAAAGAAAAGAATACATTGAAGCTGGCCAGACATAGCCTGACATGATTAAAGGATGGACCAGAGATGAAAATAAGTTTAGGGCTGATTTACATGGGATTTATGCCACATATTCCTTAAATGAATATATGGTTTATGTAGAAATGATGTTATGTAGACTATTTGGGAGAAAGGACCCTTGTCACTTTCATGCAGACTGGACACCTTTTTTAGAGGAAGTTTCAGAAGGACGCAGTTTCAATTGGCATAAAATTTTGTCAGATAACCTCACATCAGAGGTTACAAAGTATAAAGAAGCCAAGTCAAAAGGGCAACCTGTGTCATTTTATATGTCATCTTATATCATGGATGCCATTTGTTTTATGACTCCTTTCCCATTAATGAATTGGAGTTGGAATGTTTCTTGCCCAGAGCCTGTTCATAAATACCACTCAGCTCTCTCGGAAGAAAATACAAAAGATGTTTTTTTATGATGTTTGTCATTATGTAACTATCCCTCTGCAAAAAATATTCTTTGGATGCGAACCCCCTCGCATTTCTGATACCATCATAGAAAACCTCAAATCAGTAGTCGACTGGTTCATTGAGGAAAATTTTTCCTATGTTACGGTTTATGGCTGTTCCATCCTGCCTCACGCACTTCCAAAAATTTTATCAGACAGGCTGATATGCAGAGAAGTGGATTATCAGTTAGTCAAGGGTGGTATTGGGTTAGAATTAAAAGCTCTACAGAAAAAAGCATGGCCATCTTTCCCTGTTCATGTCGGGAAGTTCATTTTATTAAACTTAGGCCATTGAAAGGTGGAGGCCAAGTCATTGGATGAAGTGAAATTAGTAAGCATAGAGCACAAGAAACACGACCCTTACCAAATAATCAGTTGGCATTACATACACTGTAATTTAAAAGCATATGAACATGAAATTTCAGTTTATGATGATATTTTCAGAAATGTTGAATCTTATGAAGAAGTTCAAAACAGAGTGCAAGCCTTGTCACCTGAATCACAGGTGGGGTTTACATATTTTCAAAGACATAGATGAGGCTGCCTACTGAAAATTTTACAAGGTGAAATATCGACTTCATTGTCAGAACAAGAAGAAACCCCTCCAGGGTTTAAAACTGATACTCAGGATAAGTCAAGTGACAAAGAAAAGTTGAAAGATCCTGAAACATCTCCTCAGAACACAGAGGGTTCTCAGACAAGGGAACCAGGGACAGAAAAAGGAAAAGGACTGGAAACAAGTCCAATAGTTCTTGATGATATTCCAAAAAAGACTGGAGGAACTGCTTCAAAGGAACTTGGTAGTCCTATCACAGCATTGACTCCACTACAGTCTACTTTCAAAACCCCACATGAAGAAGTTCTATATGTAAGTGACATAGAGCCAATCTCAAGAGATGAAATCCCCTCATCTGATTATTTTTTCAGTAAAAAATGCAGAGCTGTCTTGAAACAGGAAATTCATCCTGTAGGAGAAAGAACGATCAAAAGACATAAAATTATCATTGATGGGAAGAAACTCAAAGAAGGAGAATTCGCTACAGAGATAGTAGGAACCATGGGTGCTATAGCGTCTGCTAACATGTATTCTGTAGGAAATCTAACAACTATGCTTGAGCAAAAGGACCAAGAAATAATGCAGTTGCAAAACAGATTAAAAGAAAATGAAAGAAATATTGGTTGGGGAATACAAAAAGGTCTAGAACAAGCTAGACTTAAAGATATAAAAGAAATCCAAAAGTTGAATGAAAACTTGGATGAGGCAAAACACATGATACAGGTCACTCAAGAATAGGTCAAAAAGCTGGGAGAAGAAAATAAAGTTTTACAAGACAAGATTAATTCTATTACTAAACAGGTAATTGAAATTGAGAATTTTAAGACACAGACATCAGAAATATATGTAAATATAGAAAAAGAACAACAAAAAGTATTCCGTAATATGGAAATCATCCAGAACTATTTTTAGGAGTCAAATGGGTCTATGGAAAAGGTAGCACAGAAAGAAAGAGAAGCTAAAGCAACAAGGAACACTTTTCAAAAAGAAGTGGCTTCTTCACAAAAAGAAGAAATTGGAAGAATTCAGAAATTATCCATTTCTGAACAAGTAAAAGGAGATATAATGATTAAAGTCTGGGAATCAAAATTAGCGGAATACAAAGTAATTACAAAGGAAGTTAATGAAGATTGTCAAGGAATCTTCAATCTTATTGAAAAAGATTCAGTAAATATTGGGACCTATGGTTTTCCTGAATTGTTAGGCGAAGTCAACATTGCCAGGCATCAACTAAGATTGAGAGAAAAACTCGAAGAAAAGAAAGCTGAAATTTCAAATATTAGATTGGTCAACATCACAGAAATAAATCAGTGGATGGTCAATTCAAGTTTAAAGTTGAAGACGGTGAAGTTTACATAATCTTTGATAGAAAGTAAATTGTCAAAATTACAGAGGAATTTTTTCTCTTTTGAAGCTAATGAGATACCTGAGGCTCCGAGGGTCTTGGTAAGATTTTTGGGGAAATTTGTTCAATGCGTTGAAACAGAGAAGGAAAGCTCATCAATGCAAATTTAAAGCTTTTTAAATGTTTTATTTATTAGAATTTTGAGAGAAATTGTAAACGATTGACATTACTTTATGTAACCGTAATATTAGGGAGTTGGTTAGATACAAACAAGAAACTTTGATAGAAAAGTATAAAGACAGTTTCAAAAGGCCGAGCAATGGCTTCAGAAATTTTGGGAGAAGGCCAATTTTTGTAATATCAGCTTTGATGTTCATCGGAATATAAATCGCAAACAAGATTCTGGATCCTACAATTTTGTGACTAAGTGTCTTCCCCTGTTTATCATGTTTAACATGCTTTAATTAGATTTTCCTTTTAATGTGTTTTTCTAACAAGTAAATCAGTTTGAATTTATATACATTGTTGTTTATTATTTCAGACTGGTTTGGATGTTGAATGTATTACAGTCTTTCGTCTGAAATTACTTTAGTAATTTTAAGACCTGTAAAACCTTCTGTTCCTTAATATTTAACTCTGTTAGAGATCTTGTTTTTCTCTCACCATCGTTAATTGAAATATAAGATTCTTTCTTGATAAAAGCCTTATATTTTTATGTATTGTGTTTCGTTTTTTACAATTTCAAAATTGTTACAAAACCAGGAAACGGCCTTGAATGTGTTTTTACATTACTGTTTTAGATTTTAAGTTGTTTTCATTAAGATCATCTCTGAAAATCTGAAGTAACCAATTGATAAAAAAACATTTACAAATATTTAAAACCTTATTACCCATGATAGTCCCTAGTGGAAGACAAACTAACGTAGAACCTGGCCTTCAGGATCAAACCAGCATTGCCCTAAGCCTATTTAACACTATTTTACAAACAACGACCAATAGGGCTGAGTTAGAAAGATCATGGGCTGCTATTGAACGTGACATTAGCATCCAAGAGCAACATGAAGCAAGACAGAGACAGTTGAGAAACTAAATCTGTTCTAGTCTTTCTTTGATTCTTTATTTCAAAAATATTTTTATAAAAATCATTTTCGGATGACTTGACGGTATTTTTTATATCCTTAAAACATAAACTCAGGAACAACACTGCCCATAAATGGAAAATCCACTTCTATGCAGGACGATAAGTCTACCAACCTGAAGCTCGTTGGTCTTGGATCAGCTGCCTCGTTCTCCCAAAATCTCCAAATCTCCTCTGAATACCTCTCATCCAGTCACTCTGGTAGCAAGTACAAATGAGGTGGCAGTGTGGGCCCTACAACTATATATAGGCCTTTCCACCAAACTTCCAATGACCATTCTGGGAGCTCCGGATGTCCGTTCTTCAATCCATCTTCAACCACGGGATCAACATCCCATCATCTACATCAATACAATCCCCGGGCCACTTTTTATCCTTAGCCCTCAAGGCACCATTTTTTCATACCCTGTCCAGGTACACATGCTCATATTCAAAATTATCAAATAAATCCTCATATGTTCGATTCTCTTCAGATATTATTCACATCGGGTATTTGGTTTTCATGTGTGCAGGTACTTGGTCATCATACATCAACGCAACCACTTCAGGTATATAATCAGCACTGGCATGTAATCATTCCCTCTGAATCTCCCTTGCATCTCCAGTCACACCCTCTGCCATTTCCCTCTAGGATCCCCATCTCCGGCTCTGCAGTACCAACACCTCCATTGCATCTTAGGTACTACCACTCAGTAGCACTCTCCCCCACATGAGTTGTCTCATTCATAGCACCCTTTTGCACTTTGACACTCATGCTATTTTTCAACCCTTTAAGGATGGGAGTCCCGATAGTCTTACATCATGTCGTGAATCAACCACATACTCCTTCTCCTCATTTTGCTAGCTTTTCCACTGGACTCCCAGATTATCTCTTCAAGGTTCTATTTTGACTGCACCTTCGCAATATCATGAACCCTCCATTTCATCCACAATCAGTTTTCCCCTCTGCAAATTTTCCTTCATTTCACCTACCTCATACAGAAATCCACCCATGGGGCCCCCACCCTCCACTAGTTCTCCAAGCAAATTGCGCCTTATCCGGGCCAACCATATTACATTGGAGAACCCATTTCTATATACATTCATCCCAAATTATTCTTTATTTATTTGGTACATTGTAAAAAGCCTTTGTTTCCAGCATTTACATATCCTTTTGTCATCACCTTTGATGACATTCTTCCCTTTTTTTTGGCAAACGCAACCCATGCCGCCCTTGGTTGGGGCACTCCTTATCATCTACCCCTATTGACATCACCCATATACTCTGAGTATCCCACAGGCCACTTACCTCTGCCCTCTAAGTTTGTTCACTTTGTCCCGCCTTTGGCACAACTTATCCCCTATCTTGTTGTCCCCCTGACACTCGACCTAGTTGAACGGTTACGACCACTTATACCTCATAGATACCCCCAACCAAGGGCAGTCTTGAGTCTTCCTACATCTTGAATTCATTCATGTACCTCCTCCAGTTCCTCACCTCCCCTAGTAGATTTCACGAAGCCCTTTTCTTCTTGGAGTTGCATCCCCATTTTTGTCGACATCAACATAGTTTCCAGAAGGGTGATAGTATCTTGACTCTCATTACCTTTCCAATGAGAGGTCTCGGACGACACAGGGAGAATCACAATTTCTCCCTGCTGTTGTTGACCCCCATAACATTCGAATTCAACACTTTCTCATGTTACAGTGGGTCTTACTTTGAGACTATTACAGTTATTTATTATATTCGTCGAAGACCTCTGAACTTGGTCGGGCTATCAATGCCTACATAATCCGTGATATTTCTTACATATGTCACTGCCTATTGTTCAGAGTATGTTCCTTCATAGAATTGACTTCTGCCTTTATCATGACCACCCCCGAGGGCGCTGCAGTTGTCTACATCAACACATCATTCTTTTTTGAGTTACATGACACGAGCATGGGGCATGCCCGCCTCATTTGCACACAGTTTATTTTTACACACCTTATGGAAGGTTGGGTTCTACAGGTTCCCTTCTCCCTCCAACGGGTAACTCTTGACAATCCCACTATCGCTCTCTCTTACAATGACACTCTCAGTAGAAGAAACATTCATGGATTTCAGCTATACGTATGCTCCTAACCTCATCCATCAGGGGGCATCTGTTATCATTGAAATTTTGTCCGCAAATGGTTACAAGAATTCAGCATCGTCAAATAGTTATGAGGTCACCCATGGACCAAAATTACCACAAAATAATTTCCAAAGGGTCAAAAACTATACAACCAATGAAAAAATTAAAGTGCGCTATGACTACATAGGGCGCACATGCACATGCGCAAAACAGAAATATAGGAAAAGCGCACATGCACCCGATGCGCGACTGTGGTCACTAAAGCCACGCACATCTGAGAATGATGCATTTATGAGAGTGGTCGGTCTCCCACCCACTTCTGATTCATCTTCCAAGTTGATTTGACACTCAAATCTAGACTGGATCTGACTGGGTGGCTGGTCAAAGACCTAAAAATGCCCTAATTAGCCTCTTTCCACACTACAAGCTGGTTGCACAATACCTAAAAGAGGTGCTATAAAAAGGCCATGGGTGCACTTTATTTTTCAAGGAATTCAATAGCAAAGTTATGCTACTACTATTCTCTTGAGGAATCCTCTATTCTCATCAAGAGTATACTAGCACCATTACATTGGGCAATCCATCTCACCCCTTGAGTGGATTAGCAAAGAATTATTTCACCATTTTCATTCAAAGTTGTAAGAAGAGCTTATTTGTGGGGGTCCAAGAGCCCTCCCTTGGAGGAAGAAGGGACTCATAGTCCTCTTTCTTCTTGGTGTTTTCTTTGACTGATATAAACCTTACCATTGGTGACATGGGTCTTATTTTTTCTTTTGTCCTTATGTCCCTATGCTCATTAGTTTAGTTGTTATTTTATTTCTTAGTTTTTCTTTTATATTTCTTTCTCTAACCCTTTTCCTTATAGTTGTCCTGCTTAGCAAACCCAACTAAGCTTGCAAGCACCTCTGTTTTTCTCACTAAGGTGATGAAAGAGGTGCAATAGGTAGTTTAATGGTTAATTGATTAGGGATTATATATGGTCAAGGGATTAATGACATCCATCAACCCTACACATAATCATTGAGATCGTCCACGTCTCATTGTCATCATCTGTCATTTCCATATGTAGAATATTTTTCAGAACTAATCTCTTGAAATTCCATGGAACTTCCAATACACCCATCACAAATATTGTCTTCCATTGACCCCTCACAATGAGCAGTGAATTAGGCCAATGTTGAAATTTCTTTAGTTTTGTCTTGTATGCATCGAAATTTGACACGGTTAGACTAGACACATGTGTTGACAGTATGGGAGGGTTTCAAGACTCAAGGATATCTGATGTCCCCACATAATATTTGAGATCATCCATGTTTTCATAAACGTTCATAATGAATGTCTCATTGCCATTATTCGTCATTTCCATATGTAGAATCTTTGTTGGAACTCTCTTGAAATGTCATGGAACTTCCAATTCACCCACCACAAATGTCATGCACCAACCCTACATAATGAGCAGTGAATGGAGCCAACGTTGAAATTTCTTCAATATGTACCTCTATGCATCAAAATTTGACATAGTTAGACTAGACACATCCCTTGACAGTATGGGAGGGTTTCATGACTCAAGGATGTATGATGTCCCCACATAATATTTGAGATCATCCACATTTTCATCGACGTTCATCATACACATCTCATTGTCATCATTCGTCATTCCCTTCTATAGAATCATTGTCAGAACTATCTTGAAATTTGACATGAAACTTCCAATACACCCATCACAAATTTCTTCCACCGAACCCACACAGTGAGTAGTGAATGGGGCCAACGTTAAAAATTTTTCAATCTGTGCCCTATGCGTTGAAATTTGATATGGTTAGACTAGATATTTGCCTTGATGGTATGGGAGGGTTTCAAGACTTAAGGATGTTTGATGTCCCCACATAATATTTGAGAACATCCATGTTTGCATCAACGTTCAATATAATGGATGTATCATTGTCATCATTCATTTTTTCCATCTATATAATCTTTTTCAGAACTCTCTTGAAGTTCCATGGCACTTCCAATACACCCATCACCAATGTCATCTTGCATCAACCTCACACAGTGAGCAATGAATGGGGCCAACATTGAAATTTCTTCAAACTATGCATGTATGCATTGAAATTCGATATGGCTAGACTAGACACATGCCTTGATGGTATGGGAGGGCTTCAAGACTCAAGGATGTCTGATATCCCCACATAATATTTGAGACCATTCGTGTTTGCATCAACGTTCATAATGGACATCTCATTGTCTTCATTCATCATTTCCATCTGTATAATCTTTGTTGGAACTCTCTTGAAATGTCATGGAACTTCCAATTCACCCACCATAAATTTCATGCACTGACCCTGCATAGTGAGAAGTGAATGGGGCCAACATTGAAATTTCTTCAATATGTTCTTGTATGTGTCGAAATTTGACATGGTTAGACTAGACACATGCCTTAACGGTATGGGAGGGTTTCAAGACTCAAGGATGTATGATGTCCCCACATAATATTTGATATCATCTAAATTTGCATCAACATTCATCATGCATGTCTCATTTTCAATGTTCATCATTCCATTCTATAGAATCATTGTCAGACTATCTTGAAATTTGACATGGAACTTCAAATACACCCATCACAAATTTCTTCCACCGACCCTACACAGTGAGCAGTGAATGGGGCCAACATTGACATTTATTCAAACTATGCCTATATGCGTCGAAATTCGACATGGTTAGACTAGACACATGCCTTGATGGTATGGGAGGGTTTCAAGACTCAAGGATGTCTAATGTACCCACATAAGCTTTGAGATCATCCATGTTTTCATCAACGTTCATAATGGACATCTCATTGTCATAATTCATTGTTTCGATCTGTAGAATCTTTGTTGGAACTCTCTTTAAATGTCATGGAAATTCCAATTCACCCACCACAAACGTCATGCATCAACCTCACATAGTGAGCAGTGAATGGGGACAACATTGAAATTTCTTCAATATGTGCCTGTATGCGTCGAAATTTGACATGGTTAGAATAGACACATGCTTTGATGGTATGGGAGGGTTTCAAGACTTAAGGATGTATATTGATGTCCCCACATAATCTTTGAGATCATACAAATTTGCATCAACGTTCATCATGCACATCTCATTTTTATCATTCATCATCCCCTTTTATAGAACCATTGTAAAATCTATCTTGAAATTTGACATGGAACTTTCAATACACTCATCACAAATGTCATGCACCGACCCCACATAGTGACCAGTGAATGGGGCCAATGTTGAAATTTCTTCAATTTGTTCATGTATGCGTCGAAATTTGACATGGTTAGATTAGAAACATGCCTTGACGGTATGGGAGGGTTTCGAGACTTAAGGATGTTTGATGTCCCCCCATAATATTTGAGATCGTCCATGTTTGCATCAACATTCAATATAATGGATGTCTCATTGTCATCATTCGTCATTTTCATCTATAGAATCTTTGTTAGAACTCTCTTGAAATGTCATGGCACTTCCAATACACCCATTAGAAATTTCATCTTGCATCGACCTCGCACAGTGAGCAGTGAATGGGGCCAACGTTGAAATTTCTCCAAACTGTTCTTGTATGCGTCGAAATTCGACATGGTTAGACTAGACACATGCCTCGATGGTATGGGAGGGTTTCAATACTCAAGGATGTATATTTATGTCCCCACATAATCTTTGAGATCATCCACATTTGCATCAATGTTCATCATGCACGTCTCATTGTCAACATTAGTCATTCCCTTCTATAGAATTGTTATCGAAACTATCTTGAAATTTTACATGGAACTTCCAATACACCCATCACAAATGTCATGCATCGAACCCACATAGTGAGCAGTTAATGGGGCCAACATTGAAATTTCTTCAATATGTTCCTGTATGTGTCAAAATTTGACATGGTTAGATTAGACACATGCCTTGACGGTATGGGAGGGTTTCAAGACTTAAGGATGTATAGTGATGTCCCCACATAATCTTTGAGATCATCCACATTTGCATCAAAATTCATCATGAACGTCTCATTTTCATAATTTTTCATTCCCTTCTATAGAATATTTGTCGAAACTATCTTGAAATTTGACATGGAACTTCCAATACACCCATCACAAATGTCATGCACCGACCCCACATAATGAGCAGTGAATGGGGCCAACATTGAAATTTCTTCAATTTGTGCCTGTATGCATCAAAATTTGACATGGTTAAATTAGAAACATGCCTTGATGGTATGGGAGGGTTTCAAGACTCAAGTATGTATGATTTCCCCACATACTTTTTGAGATCGTCCATGTTTGCATCAACATTCATTGTCATCATTCGCCATTCCCTTCTATAGAATCCTTGTCAGAACTCTCTTTAAATGTCTTGGAACTTCCAACATGCCCATCACCGATGCCATCCACCGAACCTCCACAGTGAGAAGTGAATGGGGCCAATGTTGAATTTTCTTCAAAATGTGACTGTATGCATTGTAATTTTTGTTGATACTGAGAGGGGGGTGAATCAGTATCAAGTACAATTTAAAACATTTTTCAACTTATACTTAAACCATTCAATTATATCCAATGAGAAATGAATAATAGTATAAGAGTTACACCAATACACCACAATATACCATGCACAATATATGAGAAATAATCAATACTTTTTGTTCAAGGGAAGTAATGACTTCCAAAGGTAGCTACAGCTTCCAAATGTAAAGGGAGGGATAAACATCCAAGAGGAAGATACAATCCTCCAATATCAAGAGAGA
>JASDQU010106023.1:46985-62062 GCA_032191745.1 Picea mariana
CTTCAAATGAGCTGAAGATGGAACCATAGAAGGTGAAATCAATCAAGGAATGGACATCACCAAGGAGTATGTTTGAGGTAAGGAGCTTCCATGGATTGGCAAGTTTCTATAGGAAGTTCACCAAAGAATTCAGTGGGATTTGTGCACCAATAATGGATACAGTGAAGAAGAAGAATAAGTATTTTAAATGGACAGAGGAGGCTGAAGGGAGCTTCAATATACTGTAGGAGAAAATCCTAGAACAATCAATTCTGGTCTTGCCAAATTTTAAAAACACATTTTAGGTGAGGTATGATTCCAGTGGAGTTGCAATAGGAGCAATGTTGAGTCAGGATAATAGACCTGTTGCCTATTTCAGTGAGAATATGAATGAGACCAAGAGAAAATACTCCATGTATGAAAAGAATTTTTATGCCATAATTCAAGCCTTAAAGAAATGGAGACATTATCTTGTCCCATAGGAATTTGTCTTATATAGCGATAACCAGGCTTTACAATTCATAACCAGGTAGGAAAAATTGAATTAGAGGCATGCAAAATGGGTTGAGTTTATGAAGAATTTTACTTTTGTCATAAAACATATCGTTTGGAATGCTAACAAAGTTGTTAATGCATTAAGCAGGAGATGTTTGATTTTGCAGGAATTCTAGGTGAAGACCTTGGGGTTTGAACACCTTAAGGACATGTATTGTAATGATACTTATTTCAAGGAGGCATATGAAGCATGTACAAGAGAGACAAAAGCCAGTGGACAGAGTATATGATTCAAGAGGGATTTTTGTTCAAGGGAAATCAATTGTGCATACCAAAATGCTCAATGAGGGATAACCTTTTGAAAGAAAAGCATAGTGGAGGATTGGCTGGACATTTCGGCCATAACAAAATGTTTGCATAGTTGAACAGTTCATACTATTGGCCAGGTATGAGAATATAAGTGAGAAAGTTTGTGAACAAATGTAGAATCTACCAGTATGCAAAAGGAAAAAGACATAACACTGGATTGTATCAACCATTGCCAATACCAGAGAGGCCTTGGGATGCAATAAGCATGGGTTTTGTGTTGGGACTGCCAAGAATGAAAAGAGGATTTGATTCCATATTTGTGGTGGTGGATAGGCTTTTAAAGATGGCACACTTTATCCCATGCCATAAGACAAGTGATGGAACACATGTTGCAAATCTATTTTTCAAGGAATTTGTGAGACTTCACGACCTACCCAGAAGCATTGTCTCGGATAGAAACACAAAATTTGTTGGTCACTTTTGGAGAACACTATGGAAGAATTTGGGGATGGATTTGTCCTTCAGCTCATCCTATCACCCTTGGATAGATGGATAGACTGAGGTTGTAAACAGAATTTTGGTAAATGTATTAAAGAGTCTAGTCACTGAGCACCATAATCAATGGGATCAGATTTTTCCTCGAGCAGAATTTGCATACAATGACTCACTAAATAGGAACATTGGAAAGAGCCCATTCCAAATATTGTATGGAATGAAACCTAGGGGAGTATCTAATTTGAGAGACTTGGAACTGAGTGAGATCAGGAGTGCTGGAGAAGAATATTTTGCTGTAGAAATGGAGAGGCTCCATAGCCAGATTAGAGGACAATTGCAGATTTCTAACCAGGAGTACAAGCACATAGCTGATCAACATCACAGAGAACTTCAATTTGAAGTAGGAGATAAGGTTCTATCACATCTTAGGAAAGAAAATTTCCCTAGGGGAACATATAACAAGTTAAACATGAAGAAGATAGGACCATGTAAGATCTTGAGGAAGTTTGATGCAAACACCTATGAGATTGAGCTGCCAGATGATGTGGGCATATCACCCATATTCAATGTTTCAGACCTATATCCTTACATGAATAATGACATAGGGGGATTAGAAGATCAATAGAAGGTTCAGTGGGAGAAACAAATTCCTATAGTAGAAAAGCCATAGATGGAGAAGATTGTTGATCAGAGGATTAGTAAGAAGACCAGAAGGAAGACCTATTTTGAATATCTGGTAAAGTGGAAGGGACACCCAATAGAAGATACCGGTTGGGAAAATGAAGTTGCTATCCAAAATCATGGAAAGTCACTGCAGGAGCTCATGGATAGGAGTCCATGAATTTTTTTCAAGGGGAGTAATGATGCATGAGCATTGTTGGCAAGCACGAGGAGCAAAACCACTCAGTGCATGAGAATCTTTTCGAAATCTCAACATTGGCTATAATATCCCTCGAACGAACCCAATTGTAAATGTAATGTAAGTGTATTTAAGTTGGTGAGTTGTTTTGACATCATTTTGTAATGCACCTTTCATGGCATAGTGCGCGCATGTATTGTGCAGTAAAATGATGTAGTGTGCACATTCCCGGATACCACGCGCAGTAACTAAAGTGCACACAATATGGAGGTCAATGAGCCTTATGTATATGATATGTGTTATAGGCTGGTGAGCCAGTTATTATAAGCTGGGATTCTTATGTTTTGGAATTAGGCTAGAGCGCCTAGATGTTTAAGGCCAATGCACCTATTTTGGTATATGTCTCATGATTAATATAAAATACATCATTGCATGCAGACCAACCATGATAAAAGAGATGGGGGACTAAACTCCACCAGACAGGGAAAGGGAGGGCCAAAATTTAAGGGAAAGGGCTAAGCTAGAGAGCTTAAGCCAAAAATGAATATTATATTAATATTTCTTAAAACATAAAGTATGGATAATTATTTTATCCTAAGTTCTAAAGTTGGGGACAAGTGGACCAAAGTAGCTCGCAACATGACAAGTGTCAAGTTGGGGACATGCATACATATTGTGGGGACTTAGTTCATTTCCAGACTTCTTAGCATCATTTCTCCCATGATTCCTTCGATCATTCAACCATGACTCCATGATCATTTTTCACTCATGCAGTCAGTTATCCTTCAGACATTCATTTCACTGTACCAGAATTGTATCCATAGTCATATCTGTTTGTGTATCTAGTTATCTTGGGAGCTGGACTGAAGAAACGTGTTGTCAGGCCCATGGGATATTGAAGAGGTGGTTTGTCAAGACCGTGAACAATTCTTTGGGTGAGAGAATAGCTAGGAATTGATTTCCTGAAGGTGCTAAACTGCAGCTATAGGGCTCAGAGACTTCTTGTCTAGCCTGTTGCTGAAGCCCGAAAAGGAAGTGGGGCAGCCGAAGGACTATTGTGCAGAGAAGGGGCACACTTTCTGGGGTGGGACATGCATGTGGGGAATGAGGGAATATAGGCTGTCAGTTGAGTGAGCACCCGAGATGGAGTCTATCCTGTTGTCTATGAGCCTATAGCCTGGTTAGGAATTCCTTTACCCAGGTGGAGTTTAGTACCAGCTTAGGGGTGACTCACTGTTGAGAGTGATGAACAATGTAGTCTAAGGCTAGGAGATTCGTGGACGGTTTGGATGCAGTTGGTGACATTCTTACCAAGATAAATACCAATTGTGTGATAAATTACATGCTGCATTGTTATTTACGTGCTTATTTTATGGGTTTATCATATGTGTGATTATAACCGTCTGGAAGTTTTTGGGTATTTCCTGTATATGCTGCATGTCTATGTTTACTGTTATTACCATGTAAATCCATGCCAATATGTAATGTATTTGTCTGTTATGTTTTATATATAAAGATTCTGCAAGAGTGTTGTATGTGTATGTTTTAAATGCATGTAGTTAGATAAAATTTATGTGGCATAGTTCAGCTGGGTGCTAGGTATGTCACATTATGCTCCACAGTGAGAGAACGAAAGTGTTCCCTCATGTAGCATGGCCCGGACATGGGTGGTCGGGGACGTTACAATATGGTATTAGAGATTCAGTTCCAACACTGAGCCTGGATGGACCGGAAAGGTTCAGTTGAAGTGAATATTCACAGAAGATTAATTTCAAAGTGGCCAAATTTCAAGTCACAAAGCATCCATGGTAAATTTTGGCACCGCGCGGAAAATATTGGTGTGCAAGCATGCATGGTAAATTTTGGCACTGCGCAGAAAATGTTGGCGTGCAGGTGTGCGCGGTAAATAGTGGTGTTGCGCAAAAGAATATTGTGTGTAGATGCATGTGCTAAATTTAGCATTGTGTAGTGAGCACACACATAGTAATGTGCATGTGGTGTGCGCAGTATTGCAAAACACAAAGGAGTTTGGTTGGTGCATGCACAGTATGAGTATAAATTGTCTCGCGACAATGTAGTCAATGGTTCGCGCAGATTATTGTGTGCGGTGGGGCATATTGAATTTTGTCATGGTGCAATGCATAGAGAGAAATGCATGTGGAATATTAGTGCATGATACAAAAAGTGTGTGCAACGGGTAGCAATGCAAGAACCAAAACTATGTGTAGTGGATATTGGTGCGCAATGCAAAAGTAGTGCGCGCAAGTTATTGGTGTGATAGAGAAGAAAGACATAATGGATATAGGTGCACGGAAGCACGATTTACCTTGTGGTGTTGTTGTGCACGATAAATATGGGTGTACATGTTGAATTTTTATGCACGCGAAAGCGTTTGGAAGGTTAATTAAGGCGATGAGTCTAAGTTTAATAGAAAAATTTCATGGTATTAGAGGAATTATTCGTAGAATTCAAAAACGCTCGGACTTCCCCATATTTCTGAAAATAGAGATAAGTTACAAAAAGGGAATGATTTAAAATAACAATTATCCTATTTTAAAAGGACCATTTAAGAACAAGCCTATTATCTCTAGGGCCCCTTACCTCTGCTACCGTCTGTCCAAAAATTGTTGAAATGTACTTTTATTTGAGGACTCATTTTAGCTTAGCGATCTCCGCCTTTAAAGTATCTAACTAGACCGGTTGAACCTCTCCAACACTTTTAGCCATTTTAGCTATGGTTTTTTTCTTCTGTCGCTTACTCCATTTCTCTTAACAACTTCCTTATTGATGACTAGATCCCTCATAATGGGATTCAACCTAAATTCCAATTTCGAGTCTGTGGCAGGTTCTGTGTGAAATTTAGTCGCTAATATATGTGAAATTTTCCTTTCCTTCTTACTCGTAGGAAAATCTACCATGTTTCCTGAAGAACCAGTCTAACTAGATATAGCTTTGTCCATGTACCTCAATTTTGTGGACACTGAAATGATTTTACAGAGATCAGAAGGTCGAGCAAATTTGGAGATTACTCCATTTATGGATAAGATAATGACTCCATACTTGAGAAATGGTAGTTATAGAGTCCCAATCCATACTTGAGAAATGGTAGTTATAGAGTCCCAATCATGAATCACAATCAAGCTTACGTACAAATACGTTGGTTTGTCATGCTTGGCTAATATATTTCAAATGATTATATTTTGAGTTCGTTACATGGTGGCATTCACCTGATATCATACAGCTGTGAAGTACTGAACGAGTGAAACAGGGTGATCTGACTAGCCGTCGCCCATCCCATGAGTGGTAGTTTTGACATATTGAAACAGATGAACTTGGGACTTTGGTGAAAGTGGTTTTGGGAAACCGCCTTTCACCTCGATGTATCTCTAGAGGCATCGCGCATCTATTTTATCAAGACTTGGGTCTTATATAAAAATTGTCATGGTGATAACACCAAGAAATCAGAAGAAATAATTCTGATGTATATATTGAACCAAAATGGTTCATATTTTTTTTCATGAATTGTTGATTTAGTTAGCCTGATAAGTTTCAATGATTGGACCTTTTGCAGAATTAACAACAACTAGATCAGATCAAGATCAGTGCAGAGCCCATAGGAATGGAAGAGGCACAGGGGAATTACAGTCAACAAGATGAGAGTAGAGGGATGTATGTCCATTTGGGCATTGAAGGAACAAACTCCAATGGACATGGTGATCCGGATTTTATGAGCAGAACGAAATGAATACAGATTATTAACAGGTGCTTAACACAAAATAACAGATATACAGTAAAATTGGTTTTCTATTCAATAACGAAATAAGTTGAAACTGTAAAATGCAGCGGAAACAAGCTTGCTGGAATGGTGGCGGCTTATCTCTGAGAAAAGACATGACGGCAGCACACATTCGCAAGAAGAAGGTTACAATGAGGCTCTGAAGGAATTTTTACAATAAGCAAGAATGACAAAAATCCTAGACATCCAAAAACCTAACCCTAGGAGATGAAACGCCAAAAGTCATGTGGGCCCCGTTTGGGTAAGCTAGTACATCAACTTCCCGGGGTCATAACTTTTGCATACGATCTTCGTTTTAGGTGTGTGATAGCCCATTGGAAAGGTATCATCAAGGATATTCATTTTTGGGGCTCAATTATGTCTTTGTCTATCATTGAGGAGATCGATACCGAAAAACCTTCATTTAGGCCCTCACAATGGCCTCGAAAGTAAAAACTACTAAAAATAGTAAATTTCCAAAAATGTCAGAAAACTATTTTGAGCTAGTTGGAAAAGGTGGGTCGCCACCGATATACATATGTATCACATGGAGATGAAAGGAATTAAAACATGAACATGGTAGAGATCATTAAAAATTCGCAGAAGGATGTCCAAATCCATAAAGATGATAATGAAAGGCTTATGAGAGCCAAGGAGCAGTAGGATGACTTCAACATGAAGTTATTGGAGGGATTGAACATAATAGAAAATAAATTGGATAAGGAGAGTGGCTCTAGCAAATATGGAAGTCACAAGCCTTCGAATGAGAAAATAAAAGCAAGAAGTGTTAGAAGACACCACCATCACTCTCCAAGGAATTACAGTAAGAGAGCAGGAAACAACTCAAGTCCATCCCCTATCAGAAGGCATAAGAGGTCTGGGGTGGATGAGCTATGAGGAGAAATGAACAAAATCAAACCTCCTACATTTGATGGTGAGCACAAGAAGGATGAAGATGCAGAAACACGGTTGTTGGGCATGAGAAAGTGTTTTCAATTGCATAATTATTCTTCTCATGTAGAAGGTAGAATTGCTATCTATCAACTCAAGGGAAAGGCATCCATGTGGTGGGATCAACTTGTGTAGGTGCAGAAAATTAAAGAGAAAAGTGTTACTTGGAGAGAATTCAAGAAGTATTTTGAGAAGAAATACTTGACTAAGAGATACTATGAAAATAAAATGAGGGAGTTATTTGAACTCAAGCTTGGGAGTATGGCCATTGATGAATATGAGAGAAGGTTTTTAGAACTACTGAAGTATGTCTCTTTCATCAAGGAGGAAACAGTCAAAATTCAAAGTTATTTGAGTGGATTTCCATCATTTATAAGTGACAAAATACAATATGATGATCCCAAGACATTGGAAGAGACCATAAGGCGAGCTAAATGCCTATTTGATCAGTAGAAAGCAAGACCAAATTTTCAAAAGGCTTGGGAAGACAAAAATAAATTCAAGATGGATCAAAGGGATAAGGGAGCTATGCCACCATTCTTTAAAAATAATCCACAGGGACAAAAAATGCCTAAACAACCCAGAACAATTGACACAGGGAGTCCAAGGCCAAGGAATCGACCTATTCAATGTTGGGGTTGTAAAGGAGATCATATGTTCAAAGATTGTCCTCATAGAGGTGAAAAAGGAAGGGATGTTCACAATGTACAACAAGCTGAAATAGAGGAGGACATGGGCATAAATGTGCCAAGGATATATGCAACCTTGGACAACAAGAAAACAGAGTATCGGTCCCACATGATTGAAGTGGAAGGTATGATCAACAACCAAACCATTGTTATTTTAATTGATTTAGGATCTTGTCATAGTTATATAGACCCTAAGATGGTGGAAATATTGCAATTTCCAAGGAGCAAACATGGGAAATCTTGGTTGGTGCAGATGGCTATAGGAGCCAAAAGAAAAGTTAATGAGATGGTTAAGTCATGCCTCATGGACATGAATGGACTGAACACCAAGGTGGATTTGAACATCTTTCCTTTAGGTTCCTATGACTGTCTAGTTGGGATGGATTGGTTGGACCAACATCATGCTCTCTTAGACTGTCATAACAAAGAATTTACTTTCTTGGATGAGGAAGGGAACCAAAGAAAAGTGCAGAGAATTCCCAGGGCAGTAACCATTAGAGAAATTTCAGCATTTCAGCTGAAGAAATGTTACAGAAAAGGGTGTCAAATATTTGCAACTCATATGGAAGAGACACCTAAGGATAAGCTGCCAAATTTGGAAGATTATGCAGTTCTAAAATAATTTGAATATGTATTCAAGGAGGTACCAGGACTACCCCCAAAGAGAGACATTGATTTCTCTATAAATCTAATTCCTGGAGCAGCTCTAGTGTCAAAGACTCCTTACATAATGAGTACACCAGAATTGAAGGAGTTGCAAATGCAGCTTGAAGAACTTATGAAGGGGTATATACACCCAAGTGTGTCACCTTGGGGTGCCCTAGTGTTGTTTGTGCAAAATGAAAGATGGAACATTAAGATTGTGCATTGAATTTGGATAGTTGAATAAAGTGACTGTTAAGAACAAGTATCCTCTGCCAAGGATTGATGATCTCTTTGATCAATTAAAGCATGCAAAAATATTTTCAAAGATAGATCTCAGATTAGGATACCATCATGTAAGGATTAAAGAGGAAGATATCAGCAAGATCGCCTTCAGGACAAAGTATGGTCATTATGAGTTCACAGTGGTGCCATTTGGGTTGTCAAATGCACCAGCTATTTTCATGTGCTTAATGAATGGTGTTTTTCGAGAATATCTAGACAAGTTTGTTAGTGTCTTTTTGGATGAAATTATTATATATTCTAAGTCATATGAAGAGCATGAACATCATTTGAGGATGGTGTTGCAAGTATTAAGGGAGCATCAATTGTATGCCAAATTGAGAAAGTGCTCATTTTACTATAAACAAATTCATTATTTGGGGTATATCATTTCAAAGGAAGGGATAACAGTGGACCCTGAGAAGATAGAGGCCATTAGAGAATGGTCATTGCCAAAGAATGTGACAGAGGTGAGATCATTCATGGGTCTTGCAGGCTATTACAGGAGATTCATTGAAGGATTCTCAAATATTTCACGCCCAATCACTTCCTTGCAAAGAAAGGGTGTCAAGTTTCAGTGGACATTGGATTGTGAAAAGAGTTTCCAACACTTGAAACAATTATTGACAAGTGCTCCAATATTAAGGATTGCAGACCCAAATGAAGATTTCATTGTATGCACAGATGCATGTAATGGAGGACTTGGTGGAGTCCTCACTCAAAATGGGTTTGTTGTATGTTATGAATCAAGGAAGTTGAAGGAGCATGAAAGAAACTACGCCACTCATGATTTGGAGTTGGAAGCCATTGTGCATGCCTTGAGGAAATGGATACACTACCTCATGGGGAAAAGGTTTGAGCTAAGAAAAAACCACAATGGTCTGAAATATTTATTTGATCAACCAAATCTAAATTCTAGGCAAAGAAGATGGTTAAAATTTCTAAGCAAATATGACTTTGATATAAAGCATATCAAGGGGAAAGAGAACAAAGTGGTTGATGCACTCAGCAGAAGAGTACATGAATTGCATGCTACAACCATTAGCATGTACCAATCATATTTGAAAGAAAAAGTTATAGAAGCTGCGAAATTAGATTTGCAATACAAGGAATTAGCGGCAAAATTACAGCAAGGTAATTTGCAGCAGAAAATTGAAGAATGCAAGCTAGATAATGAGGAAATTCTTATGTACAGGGGAAGAATTTATGTACCAAATTCTAATGAATTGAAAAATATGATATTGAGAGAAATGCATAATGCACCTTATACTGTGCATCCAGGATATCAGAAAACTATTGCAGCTGTCAAGAGCCAATATTATTGGCCAGGCATGAAGAAAGAAGTGGTAGATTTTATTGCCAGATGTTTGGAATGTCAAAAGGTAAAGGTTGAGTATAGACACCCAGCTAGATTTCTACAACCATTACCCATTCCTGAGTGGAAATGGGAAGTTGTAATGATGGATTTCATCACCAAACTACCCAGAACAAACAAGCAACATGATTCTATCATGGTAGTGGTGGATAAGCTTACTAAAGATGCCCATTTTATTCCAGTTAAGCTCACTCAAAAGAAAATGAACATTGTTGATGTTTATATGAAATAAATTTCTAGATTACATGGCATTCCCAAGACAATTATGTCTGACAGAGATCCAATATTTATCTCAAAATTTTGGAAAGGGTTATTTAATGGATTTAGAACAAATTTGAATTTCAGTACAGCCTATCATCCAGAATCAGATGGAAAAATAGAGAAGGTGAATCAAGTGATTGAAGATATGTTGAGGATGTATGTGATGGATAAACCATCAAAATGGAAAGACTAGCTACACTTGGTAGATTTTTCTTACAACAATGGGTACCAAGCATCTCTAAAGATGAGTCCATTTGAGGCACTTTATGGCAGAAAGTGCAACACTCCAGTAAGTTGGGATAACCCAACAGAGAAAACAGTGGTTGGACCAGATTTGCTCAGGGAAATGGAGGGGAAAATGATAAAAATAAAGCAAAATTTAAAGGTTGTCCAAGACAGGAAGAAACGTTATGCTGATAAAGGGAGAACTCATAGGGAATTTAATGTGGGAGACCATGTGTTTTTGAAAGTAAAAGCCAACAGAAGTTCCCTGAAGTTGGGAAACTGTTCAAAGTTGGCGGCTCGTTATTGTGGGCCATTTGAAATCCTAGAGAGGATTGGTCCAGTTGCTTATATGATTTCATTGTCTGCATCTATGTCTATTCATAATGTATTCCATGTATCATTACTAAAGAAATATACACCTGATGCGAATCATGTTATTGATTGGAATGTGATTCAGGTGGAGCAAGAAGGTGCTTTTCGAGTGCATCTGGTACGCATTTTGGACCGAAAAATCAAGAAGCTTTGGAATAGAGCCATAGGGCTTGTAAAGGTCCAACAGACCTGGTACAATCCCGAGGACACTACTTGGGAGCATGAGGATGCAATACGGGCAGAATACCCACATATTTTTGAGGAGTTTTGAAAATTTTGTTGTATATGGGTACATGATGCACTGAGGAAAGTGCATAAATAAGGGGAGGGGATTGTAATATCCCTCAGCCGAACCCAATTGTAAATGTAATGTAAGTGTACTTAAGCTGGTTTGTTGTTTTGACATCATTTTGTGATGCACGTTTCATGGCATAGTGCGCAGTAAAATGATGTAGTGTGCACATTTCTGGATACTGCACGCAGTAACTAAAGTGCACGTAATATGGAGGTCAGCGAGCCTTGATTATATGATATGTGTTATAGGTTGGTGAGACAGTTATTATAAGTTGGGATGCTTATGTTTTGGAATTAGGCCAGAGTGCCTAGATGTTGAAGGCCAGTGCACCTATTTTGGTATATGTCTGATGATTAATATAAAATACATCACTGCACGTAGACTAACCATGATAAAAGAGATGGGGGACTAAAATCCACCAATATTTGACATGGAGAACGACTTTGAAGAGCACAAAAGTAATCTTTTCTCTATTCAAAAATTTATGAATAGAAAAATACCCTTCTAGTAGATTCAACCACTTGTTTATAGCATTTGCATCTATCTGACCTTCAAATATAGAAATATCAAAGTTTATTTGTACCTTGAAGGGGGAGGCACCTCTATTCGAAGAAGATGCATCACTTGTTGGTAGTCATCGAAGGATTTGCGTGAAACTATCCATCATCTCGTTCCTCTGTTGCATGAGGGATTCCTCAATCAACAGTTTGAAAGGATCTCCTCTGTCATCATCTTTATTTTCTCTTGCCATGGGAGGTCTCTTGGGCGTGCGAGAGCTTCTGTCCTTAAGAGAAACAAGCTCGAGACCCAACTCTTTGTACTCCGACCTTGTTGGGGACATGCATTAAGACGACAAGGAGAAGACCACTCTGATACCACTGATCCAGATTTTATGAGAAGAATGAAATGAATACAGATTATTTACAGGTGCTTAAAACAAAATAAAAGAGATACAGTAAAATTGGTTTTCTATTCAATAACGAAATAAGTTGAAACTGTAAAATGCAACGGAAACAAGGAGATGAAGCGCCAAAAGTCATGTGGGCCCCATTTGGGTAAGTTAGTACATCAACTTCCTGGGGTCATAACTTTTGCATACGATCTCCGTTTTAGGTGTGTGATAGCCCGTTGAAAAGGTATCATCAAGGAGAATCATTTTTGGGGATCAATCATGCCTTAATTTATCATTAAGAATATAGATACCGAAAAAACTTCATTTATGCCCTCAAAATGGCCTCGGAAGTAAAAACTACCAAAAATAGTAAATTGCCAAAAATGTCAGAAAATTGTCTTGAGCCAGTTGGAAAAGTAGTCAAAATCTAAAAATACTATGTTCACACACACACACACACACACACACACACACACACAGGAAATCAAAACCATATTCACAATTAATTACAAAGAGACTTATCTTAGTTGGGTTGGTGGGCCCTTGTTGTACCAACAAGGTATATCTTAAGATAACTTACAGTAGATAAGTTGTAAACAAAAACATATAATCTATAACAGAAATTATATCATTACTTCATAAAATGGAGATGCAATTCAGAGTTGTTCCAAAACAAGACTTACATCATAATTGTGCTTTTCTTATTTCTCTCTCTATATGTTATCATCCACAAGGATCTCTCTTTTAAAGAGAATCAGTCGTTACAACCCAAGTCTAAAGATAATCATCAAATGTTTGTATAATATTTACAATAGGATGATATAGTGATTCTTAAGGAATGATTTCATCCTCATGACACGAAGTGCATGAGTGATGAAATGTATCGAGTCTTCCACTGAACAGAGAATGTTCGAACCAACTGAATTCCTTGAACTCATCGAGAGAAATCTTTTCCCAAAAACCAAACCTGGAAATTTAGAACAGGTACCAAACGCACACAAGAATACATGCCAGTATTGGATGAGTGTAACAGCTAGTACCGGATGCACACAGGCATACAAGCTGGTATCGGATGAGCGTAACAAATGGGTGTTGGACACACACAGGCATACAATCTACAAATGGGTATCAGACAACCTCAGCAACAAGTATCGGACAATCCCAACAACGAGTACCGAACGATCCCAACAACGAGGACTAGACGATCTCAACAACAAAATTGTTAGCATGAAGTCTTCTTGAACCATGCAAAGTAATTAGAAAGTTATTTGAACATCAAATATTAGTCTTGATTATTAATAAACACTAGAAATTACGATTAAACATCAGTTACCTCATGGGTACACAAGAATTTCTTAAAGGCATGTCTGATGAGGAAACTAGGCAGAAGGTGCATCAGTATTAGGAAAAATTGGTTAGGATATGGGCAAGATAAGGAAATTGGAGGTGAAAAAAAGGAGGCTCAACAATTAGACAAGCCAAAAGGCATGCATTCATAAGAAAATGTGCCCTAGCGTGTACTAAATGTGGTTTTATACCTATCAGTCCTTCTTACCTTGATTTGATTATACCTAGAAAAACCATCAAGTAAGGACATCATCTGTGACCCTGCAACCTGTTGTAAAATCATCCAATGCATGGAAATCAACACATAATATGATATGGCCGGTAGTTTTCCAAAACGGGACTAGATTTGAAACCCACTTGGAATACTTAACTGGAAAGATTATATTATCTTTCAATAATTTTTCCAATTCTTTCCTAATAGTGGCTTTGAGCACAAGGTTAATAGGTCTTTGTTTTTTCCTAATGTTTTTACCCCTTCCTTGATAGGAATCACATGTTGTATGAGACCAGGATCAAAACCATGAAGATCCTCGTATGACCATGCAAAAACATCTTGCAATTCATGAAGTAGTTCTGTGAATTTTGCTTTTTCTTCATAAGAACATTGGGCACCTAATTTAATTATCTTTAGATATTCATATGTCCCAAGGTTCAAGAAAAAGGTATCACCAACTTTCCTTGTCGACTCCTCTTCCTTATGTGTTTCTTTGTTTCCTACATCACTTGACGAAAATGAACTTTTGAGAGGTTCAATCCTTTATGAAATTTGTCATCTTCAATAGATATGATTTCTTTAGGCTTAAACGGTTCATTTTGTATGAAAGCGCAAATGCCTTCATCACTCAGGAAAACCTTCCATGATTCTACGCTATCAGGGATATGAGGACGATATAGAGATTGGAACATACAATTAGGTATTTGAGTTAAAATTTGTCGGGTAGGAGATGATGAAAACATAGCTAACCTATCAACCATTGAATTGAGTTCCCTCTTAACATGAGTGATGTTAAATGATAATAGGTTTGAAATAAGCATCCAAACAACTTGGGTATAGTGTTTAAGAAACTTATTTCTTGGTGAATAAATATTACGTATAAGATTCACAACAAGTTTGGAATCACCAAAAACATTAAGGTGGCCACAACCAAGGTTATATGAATTTTCGATGCCTAACAATAAGGCCTCACACTCGGTGATGTTGTGTATGTAAGAAAATTCTATCCTATAAGAAAAATTGTGGATTTTACCTATAGGAGAATATAGAATTATGTCGTCTCCATTACCTTCATTTGAGCTTGAGCTATCGAAATGCATGTGCCACATGCCATCATCAAGATCAATTGGTTCAAGCATAGTGTCACCCTCATCAACAAATATAGAGTACACTCCCAAATCTTCTTTGATATAATTTACATTAGGTTGGGGAACACTCTCTATATATGGTGAAATTCTTCCTTCCCTAAGGACTATAATGTTCTTTCCATTCCAAGGGACGGACAAATGTGTTTCATCAAGTGAAAGATATCCACTAGTTAAGTCTTGTCAATATCTTCAAAAAATAATTGAATAGTTACTCACCGGCATATTGATTACTTGGATGTTGGGGGTTGTTGTTATCTCGGGATGTGTGCACAAAACTAAGGTTACATTTTTGATTTCACCTTTAGTTGATTGCTGCAAACTGTTATAAGAGAGCATGCTTCTAGAAATTTCATTAGTGCATGATAAGCCAAGCTCTTCCATGATAAAGTTTAACATTACACTTGGACCAAACCCACCATCAATTAGGCAACAATGAGCTATTTTATCCATAATTTTTATAGAGATATAAAAA
>JASDQU010106024.1:46285-64114 GCA_032191745.1 Picea mariana
TCCAGACTTGTCAAGATCAATGAATGACCCAGTGCGTCATGACCCAAAATGGCCCCCTGTCCCTACCAAGATTCCTTCGGATATTCTGAAATTCAAGGGAAATATTGGTGAGGATCATGGAGATCGCGTCACTACTTTTCTTCTTTGGTTCTCTTCCAATTCCCTTAACGAAAATTCTATTTGTTTAATTTTTTTCAACGAACCCTCATGGGGGTTGCGTCGAAAGGTACATAGAGCTACCTGGGGCGGCATACGGTAAATTTAACCATGTGGTTTTATTCTTTCTCAACCAATTCCAATTTCCAGTTCGTTACGATGCTTGCATAGAAATTCTATCAGCCCTCTGCTAGGAAAAAGCCACATGTATCTCGGATCACATCCAAGAGTGGCGTAGACAAAAGAGGTTGATCAAAGCCTACATTCCTCCAGAGTTCCTGTTAGAATGGTTTCTTAAGTCTTTACTGCCTTATATTTTGAAGGATGTCTCTACATATGGGGTAACATCTGAAGAGGAAGCGATTTTCAAATCCCAGTAGTTATATCTCATATATGCTCAATATGGGATGTTATACAAAATTCTTCCTGACGCACTGAGGTCGAACTACGACCATAGACAGAGGCTCAAGCCTCATTCCGATGGAATTATAGGCTCTGCAAGTGTTAAATATATAGGTGACAAGCCAGTTGAAATATTTTTCTCTGAGCTAGTCTCTGGGAGGACAAGCTTCATCTGTGTCCTCCACTCTCACTCAGTCGGTGGATGTACATTTTGTGAAATCATCGACTAACCTGAATGGTAACCAACAACCAGGATGGAATAAAAGGAAAGGACGTGCTAACAATTGTAAGGGTGGGAGAAATGATAATAAACCCAAGGACAACATTAATAATCATATATTTAAGGTTAATGCTGGTGAGGGAAAGAAAGAGAAGCGAAAAGTGAAATTCCCTTGTAAGATTTGTACTGATGATCACCTTACCCGTTTGTGCCCCAAACTCTAGGAAGCTGCAAGGATTTTATCTCTAATACTCATTGTGTTGACTAATCCTTTTGCATAATCAGCACATGACCTCAAGCTCCTCTAATGCCATAAATGCAACAAGTGGGAGTCAAAACCCATCGGTGCATGATGTTGACCATAAATGCATCAATATGGTCAAGTCTCAGGTTAATGTAGCCACTCAGTCTCGCGATTACAATTCTTCATAGGTTGTTCTAGGTATATAGTCTCCCCCTCCTTCAGAGATGCCTTTACAGATCAAAAAGCCAGAGCTTCCACCTCGTATTCTGAAAGGAGTACTCAAATGCTCTACCCAAAACCCTAATGCTAGAGCTTCTCAGAATTACTTGATTGTTGAGGATCTGGGTCAAACTCCTTGTGTGATGTTGGCTTTGGAGGTTTTCCAGATGTGTCCTTCATAGAGGAATTCCTTGTTATCTGTGTTAGGATATCTAGACCCCTGTGGCTCTAAGGTTATGCTTTCCTTGCCATGTGGCCTTCCAAGTCCACATGGATTACTCAAAGTATACCATCAAACGTACTATTATTGATGAAGGCGATGCAACGTGTTTGATGTCCCTAACCCTTTGGAAAGCCATTGGTTCTCCAACTCTCTATCAATCTCTGGCCATGTTGACTACATTTGATGGTCATTATTTCCATCCCCGCAGTATTCTTCCTACCTTTCCAGTCTATTTAGGTGGGAATACGGTGGAGGTGGATATCGACGTGGTTGATGCGCCCCTTGACTATAAATTATTACTAGGGTGTAACTGGACTTATTCTATGACTGCAGTCGCATCGTATTTTTTTTGTACTTTATGTTTTCCTCACGATGGTAAAATCGTGACAATAGATCAATTGTCCTTTGTGCACACTAGGCCCAATGCATCAGTTGGACCTTTAATCCCCGTGAACGACAATTCTTAGCCAGAAAATGAGGATATTGGTGTCAGAATGTATTCATCCCTTATGGGTACCTTTGATTTCGTGGCACCAATTCATCATATCTATGTCATGTCCAGTAGGTCGACTTCGTCAATGAGGTCCATTCCTTTTTGCACCTTGTATTTTAATGATCCTTGGACCCAACCTTCCTCGACCTCATCTTGTGAAGGTTAGTCACATATTGGAATGGAAATGCCACTTTTGGTGGTAGATATAGCATATCATATTGTTCTTGACTATTATACCGACCTAGATCCTATCTCCTCATAGACGGATGAGGAGGATCCCATTCTTAAGCACATATGGGCCACCTCATTGTCTTTCTCACATGATTTCCTCAATGATACTTTACCTTTGTATGAAGCCATCATAGAGGCCATGAATGGTTCTGATAGGCCATGCGATGATATGCATCATTGCTCCTACTTTCTCACAGATCTTGCTGGAATCAAACAAGACAATTTTATATCTACCTTGAGTAAGATAGTTGGTCATGTCATTGTTCCACTCGATATGCATGACATTTATGTCAAAGGAAACATGGCAAGTATTTATCCTACCGTCATGGTCGATATCTCTCGTATTCCTGGTAAAATTAAAAATGTATACATCAGTGCGGATTGTTCGTTTGCATAAATTCATATCTACACCTAACTCTTCAAGGAATTATGTGACATATTCACTTGGTCATATGAAGAGATGCCAGGAATCGACCCTCGAATTGTCGAACATGATATTAAAACCTACCCGGATGCTAAACATGTTCGACAATAACTTAAAGATTTCAATCCTAGGAAGGCTCCTGCTATTAAGGCGGAGGTGGAGAAACTACTTAATGCAGGCTTTATCTACCTAGTTCCCTTGAATGACTGGGTATCCAACCCTGTTCCTGTGAATAAGAAGCAAGGAACCATCCGTATGTGCATGGATTTTTGAGACCTGAATAAGGCTTGTCCTAAATATAACTTCCCGACACTGTTCATTTAATAGATTCTCGATGAGTGTGCAGGAAGCGAGGTTTTTTATTTTATGGACGTATTTTCAGGGTACAACTAAATTCATATTCAACCTGAGGATTAACATAAGATGACATTTATTTGTCCTTGGGGTACTTTCACATACCAAAAAATGCCTTTCGGCCTTAAAAACATCGGAGAAACCTTCCAATGGGCCATGACCTTCGCCTTTCACGATCTCAAGCATATATTTGAAGCTTATTTCGATGCTCTCGAAAGAGAGTGGATCACTCTACCCACCTTCAGATAGTTTTTGAGAGATTTTGTTATTATCACATCCATTTGAACCCTCATAAGTGCATCTTTTGCATTAGGTCGGGTCGTATTTTACGATTCTTAGTTTTTTAGACTGGGATCATGGTGGATCCTTTAAAGGTTGAGGAAATACTTCGATTTCCTTCCCCTCACAACATTCGTCAGCTTCAATATTTATAGGGGAAAGCTAACTTATTACGTCAGATTATGGTAAACTATGCCAATATTACTAAGGGCTTCATGTGTCTTTTGAAGAAGGACACTTTGTTTATATGGGATGATCAACCTTAGGAATCCTTCGATGCTCTGAAGAAATCCTTGGTATCGACGCCTCTGCTAAAGCCTCCGGACTACAGTAGAGATTGCTTTCTTTATATCGCCGCATCCGAAGGGACGGTTGGTATGTTTTTAGTTCAAGAGTACGATGAGCTCCATGAGCACGTCGTATACTACCTTAGTCAAAATTTAGTCGGTCCTGAACTCAAGTACTCTCATGTTGAGAAGCTAGCTTTGGAGGCCATACACGCGGTTCAAATATTACATAACTGTATATTACTTTGAAAAACTACCGTAGTTGTTGACGTCAATACATTTCAATATGTTCTTACTAGGTGTATCATAAGGGGGGAATATAATAAATGGATTTTCATATTGCAAGAGTTTGATCTCGATTTTGCTTCAGCAAAATCCAATAAATCACTAGTTTTTGTTGAGTTAATATCGGACTTCCCTCGGTTAGATGAGGATGTTATTCATGTTGATTCATTTGCAGTTGAACAAATTTTCCTTGTCTCATCTTCAGAACCCTGGTATGGAGACATTTTGATCTATCTTCAAACCTTGAAGTTCTCTCAGCATCGTTTGAGAGAATATCGAAGGCGCATATGATATCAAGCTAAGAATTACCTTATCATCGGCGACATTTTGTATCGTCAAGGCGTAGATAATATCTTTCATCATTTCTTGACTCATGAGGAGTTTGATTCTGTTCTTAATGTCTGTCACAGTGGGGCTTGTGGTGGTCATCTATCCGGGCTTGTGACAACCCATAATATTTTGCGAGCTGATTATTTTTGGCCGTCTATTTTTAAAGATTGTGTAGAAGCAGTCAAGAAGTGTCATCCTTTCCAAGTGTTCACTTGGAAGATGTGCTTGCATCCAACCCCTCTTCACCCAGCTATTACCGTCGATCCCTTCACCAAGTTGGGGGTGGATTTTTTGGATTGCAACCCAAATTTGGCTGGGGGAATCAACATATTATTATGGTCGTAGACTACTTTACCAAGTGGGACGAGGCCATGCCTACAATTAAATTTGATGGTAAGAATGTTGCATTTTTTGTGTTCAATCAAATTATATCCCAGTTCGAAATCCCAAGTGAGATTTTCACTGATCATGGCAGTCACTTTCAGAACGAAATGATGAAATAATTAGCATCAAAATTGGGGTTAAAAAATGGTCATTCTTCCCCTTACTACCCCCAGGAAAATGGACAAGTGGAGGTCATGAACAAGTCTCTCAAGACCATTTTGAAAAACATTATCATCCAGAGAAAGTCTAACTGGCATCTCATGCTTTACCCGACACTTTGGGCATACCGAACCTCGGTTAAGACTTCCATTGGTTTTTATACTTTTTAGTTAGTACATGGTGTGGAGTCAATCCTACCTATTGAATGTGAAATCCCTTCTCTTAGATTGGCAGTCAAGCTCCTACGTGACAGTTCTGATCTGGAACAATGCCTCATACACCTAGAGAGTCTAGATGAGCAGTGTTGAGATGCCTCTATAGCTATCGAAGAAAATAAACAATGTTTCAAGGTCCAATATGATAAGTATGTCTATCCTCACCATTACGTTGAGGGTGACTTGGTCCTCTTGTATGGCCAAGCCAAGGAACCGCTGGGGGCAGGAAACTTCAACCCCATGTGGCATGGTCCTTACATCATGCAACGTGTCTAAGAAAAATGAGCCTATGAATTATAATATTATGAAGGGAATATGCTAGTTGAGCCCAGAAATGGTCTCTACTTGAAAAAATATTACGCTTGAGCCCTAAGATTGGGTGTAAGTCTTTGTATACTAGTGTATCTTAGTGTATATATCTTTTCACTTTAGTCATCGGTTTGCTTATCGAGTTTTCCCTTGGTTGGCAGATGTCAATGGAGTCTTTAGTTTACTTAGGATTTGTAGATGGTGCCAGTCATCATGCATGGAACTTAGCTTCCGCCGCTTGGGTTGTTTACTCACCTGAGGGTCAACTGGTGTCTTCAAGTGGCATTTTTATAGGGCCATCAATGAATAATGTGGTTGAATATATCACCGTTATAGAGCTTTTACACAATGTCATTTCACATGGTGTTCATTCTTTAGAAATTCTCCTAGACTCCCAATTAGTAGTATGTCAGTTGAATGACAATTACCATGTGCGAGACCCTACTTTACTTTGACGACTCCTACAGGTACAACTTTTGGAACGACATTTTGATTTTATTACTTATAATCACATACCTTTAAGTTCTAATTATGTATCCAATGCATATACTAATTATATTTTAGATTGGCATTTGTCACATAGTTGAAGTAAAGAAAACACATTCACCAATGTACACATTGTAATATAAGTAAAGCCAAAGACCATTGTTTTTTATATTTAATTTCTCCAAAAAAATGGTGTTATAGTACAAAATTGGGGCTCACACCCTCAAAATACATATACATCTGATCAATACAATAACCATGCAATCTATCCTTATGGCATCAGATGTGTGTCATGATAACATAGTACGACATTTGTGAGACATCGGAAGAGTCACACCCAAGCATGGGGCACACCTACCACTTGTCCCTACATTACCTCTGAAATATCCTCTACCTAAACAGTGGTAATTATTTGCGTCAAACAAGACAAGTTTCCCTACAAGTTTTGAAGCACTCTGTCTGCATCTCCTCCCACTGGCTCATTCCCCTGGTGCCTCCATCGATGTCATGGGAGCCCATCTCGACGTTTTGGACCCACATATGCGTAACATACATGGTTTAATTAGTACTTGATATCATCCAAAAATATTTTTGTTTTCTCTTTTACAAAAATACAAAAAAATGAAATATTTAAAAAAACAAATTTCATACCTATATCTCCGTAGGCAGAACCTGGTGGTAATGGCATGTCTATATCTCCTCTGAAATCGATTCCTGCATATGGGTATTCATCAATATCTATCACCTATCGACGCCACCAGAATAAAAACTTGTCGTTGTAGGGATTTGGTACACTACCACCCCCCAATCGCCTCATCACCTCGGTCCACCATGCCATGGTTGGATCGTGAGGTCCATGCAAAACAATATCAACTCTAGGGCCCAAGCCTAGAACCCACTCGAAGAAAAAACTACATAATATAGATGTGAACCTGAAGTTCCTCTTTCTACCTTGTTTCCTGTCTGTGAGTTGGATCTTCATGTTCGACAGCAGTGAGGTGCACCACTCGTAAACCATGGGTCGCAAAAACTCCGTTGAGTAGAAAGTAAGTGGCCTTGATGCCTGATGGAACGAGTCTAAACCTATGATCTGTGACAACACTAGGACAATGATCTTGAGACTCAGGTTGTTGATCACTCTGATTGGGAGTTGGATCCCTACCTTCTCGATCCCTTCAACACAATGAGTGGCTATGTAGTCCTCTATATTCATGCCACTTTGATCTCCCTGGGATTTGAGGTTCACCACCTCACCTCGACATGATAATCCTATTAGGAAGTATATGTCCTCGAATTCAATCCTTAATGGTTTCCCATCAAAGTTGAAGGCCTTTGTATATGGATCCCAATAGTTCACCAACATCTGGAGCAGTCTCACTTGAGCCCTCATTCCTTTAAGAGCCCAAAATTTATATATCCCACATCTTCTTAATACCATTTGGGCCCCTGGATCTCTTTCTAATGCAACATCAACCTCTTCATGCTCTCTTTCTCTCCACTCTATCACCATCCTACAAGTTTAAAATCAAATTTTGAGTCAATATCATTTAAAAAATTCAACTCACAGACTTGTACGCGAGCTGCATTTGACATTGTCGCATATAGGGTTGTAGATACATGGTTTGTTTTGATAACAGTTGTGTATAGGGCTGCATATACATGACCCGGTGAATTACAACCCGTGTACACCCTAGATTATAATTTACGCCTTAAAATACTAAAAAATTGAAGCCTAAATTAAAATTTTAAACCAATAGAAGTGAAGAGGAGGGAAAGAAGACTTACTTGGTCCATACGGTTGTCGATTCTGTCACTCATAGCTCCTGTAATCGACAGATGAAGATCGGGGGAACTTTGGTCCAAAATGCACTATTTGGGTAAAAAATACAAATGGTATCGTAAAATTGGTTATTTTCAGTATTTATAGAAAACATTTACCCACTTTACATTGTTTTTGCTAATATTTTGGCCTACTGTACTAATAGTGCAGTGGATGGAGTTGGTTTTGGTGGTTTTATCTAGGGATTCTTACAGTTTCTAGCGGCATGTCGCTCGTTCGTGAATTTGGCAGGTATTTTCGTTGAACAACATATAGGATAGTTCATCACTCTGTTTTGCACACTTGCATTATCCTATAACTGCAATTCGTATTCCTTAAGTACAAAACCATTTTTTAGCGACACAAAACCTTATTTCTACTACTAGAAGTTTCATTATTGAATGGTAGAGACTTACCAAACATGGGTGCCCTAGTTAGAACCATTGTGCCATTCGGTGCCCATGCAGATATTTTTTCGTAGGACTAGGAATCCCTTATAGCTAATATGACTTTGCGTTTGAACCTCACTTATTACTCATAATAATGTTTACCTATACCTATGGGACTCCCAGGAGTCTGGTTTAATCTATTTTTTTATTCTCTCAAAAAGTGAAAATATTGTCGAGTGAGCTTGTCTCTTTCACACTCGTAAATTGGATTTGAAAGGATGTCTATTTGGTGTAAGTTTAACCCTTTTTTCAGACCAAGTAGACTAAATTTATGAAAAATGACATTCTTTGGAGTTAAGTTGTAATTGCATATGATCCTCTTGCTTGTAGTATTGAGCCTATTTTCGGTTTCCGCTTTTGCATTATAAGCCTATTATCTCAAGAATTTTGCATCATCATCCAAGTCGAGCCTTGTTTATATCCTTTGTTGCTTGACACCTTGTACCCTACGAGTAAAAATTCCCCCGAGTGTCCATATTTTGCATAAATATTCTTGCATCAAGCATAGGTATGTTCCACTGCTTTAACCAGTTGCTTACTCACAACACTCGTTTCCTCCTATGTATCATAGCATTCATTTGTCTATAAAAAACAAAAAAAGACAGGTGGGAAAAGAATATTACCTCATGTTGGCAGCAGCCGTGTTGCCTTTGAACAAAGAAAACAATTTTGAGTCCACTTGTCATCCAAATTTTGGCTTTAGCATGACCTTAGGAAGTTGAGCTCATTACTTAGAGTTTACTCCTCCGACTGGTTAAACTTCCAAGCCCTATGGAGAGTTTTATTGGTGCCTCCTGCATCACAAAGTTTCACAATTGAGTCTATGTTTCTAGAGTCTTCCATATGTCTCGTGCTCTTGTTCAAAGGATGTCTATTAGCCTATGTTGACCATTTATTATAACTCTTGACTTTTCATGTTGGCCATATCGGCCTTAGTGTGTCCCAGAGTTACATGAATTTGTAGTCCTATCGTGCACCCTAGTCCTACTTTCATTATGGGTAGGTAACCTTGAACCCAACAGTCAACATCTCCTCATTGGTCTTTGACTGGGGGGTTTCCCTTGTGTTCAATGAAAATAAATCTATTCACACATTGGGATTCATGCAGTTTCTTGGATTCCATTAGACTTATTGGTGGTTTCCTCTCCTTTGTCGACAGTTTTCCTTATTGGATGTTATTCAGAGGGTCTTTTTAGTGCACTGCTTACATCTGGTGCATGCGAGAGATGCACATGGTCATTGGTTCGTGAACATGTTCTTCGTATGAGTTCCTCCAAATCATCAAGATACTGCTTTATACCTCGTGTTGACTGATGAAATATGCCTTAATTCTCTCCTTTTAGCCAGTCTCCTTCCATCAACTTCGGTCCATCTATTCTGGAAACGAACCTAGATTCATATGAGTACCTAGAGGCTTGCAATCATTAGTGTTAGGTTCTCTCACCTTCAAAAGTTGGGAATACATCAATGTCTCTTGATCAATGGATTGTTCAAGTGTTTGACCTCAAATCCTTTATTCACACTCGTATGAATCTACTTGGTGCCTTGGTACCTACTTTCATTATCGATAGGTTGTCTCGTGTTTGTTAACGATATACCTTAATGACCGGTAATCAAACGAAGTATCATTGTGTTCAACCTCAACTCCTTTATTCACATGATGTAGACTTGCACCTTTGGAGGATCGTGTACCAGACTTGAAGACATTAGTTTATAGTCACAACTTTCCTGAGTTGTTTCTATCATTTCACTAGACCAGAACCTATATGACTTTAGTGATCATGCGATATCAAATTGTACTCCATTGTATACAAATATCTTCAAATTGATTTTGAGACCGATTTTCATTGGGCCTTGTTCATGACTATGACAGCCTATGGAATGTATCTACCTTTTTATTTTCTATTTGTGGCCATGAACATTTGGTCGGTATATTTCGACATGGATCTGCATTGTAATTCAAATTGGCAGCTATGTGTACAAAGTCATTATGGATTGTAATATTCTTATGAGAAACTAGTTTATCCATTTGGGTCTCCATTGCTCCACTTCTGGGAATTATAATGTATTCCAGTCATCGCAGATACTCTTTTGACCTCACACATTAGGGGGAATTTGTTATAGCAACATTTTTACTCACCCCATGCAACTTGATCAGAAGGCCTTTTCAATTTCCCTACGTATACTTGAAGTCCCTTTTTGCAATTCCAAGAGCTAAAAAAAATAGTTTTTCACATATTTGCTCCCTAACAGCTATACATCATGTGTATATGCAGGTTGCACCATTACAGCTTGCGTACATCGGGTTTTGTTCCCAAAATTAAAAATGGTGTCGGGTTTCCATGTCACATCATGAGATCTATGATCCTTGACCTTCCATATAATGGAAATGTTCCAACTCGGCCCTTCAGTTCCATTTGAAGGCTATAAATGGGCCATATCCAAGTTTTGGAAAGAGGAGAAGAATTCAAATTTGAGAGAAAAGTTACTCTTGAGAAATTATTCACTTCATATTGATTATGCATCCCTTTATCCTTTTAAGCCTGAACACATTGTTCATCCCCCAAGCTCTTCCCTATTTAATGGAGAACCTCATTGTCTCTCTTATATGAGCTTGCCTTTGGTGGAGGATTGAAGTGGTGGAGGCCCAGCTGGAAGGGACTTAGTTTCTCGGTTATGAACGTGTACAGAAGTTTGTTATTCATGCACTTCTGTTGATTACATTTTAATAGAAATACTCTTTTCTCATCCAATTAATGTCTTGCAAATATTTGAATTATTATTCCATGGGTGTATTTGTTATGAATATTGATGGATTATGCTATTATATGTGATAAATTTATATATTATCACCATATTCTTGTGTATCTTGGTTGCTGAGGACAAGTTGCAGGTTTATAGCTTTGAGTCAAGTGCTCAACAATGGGCTTCATCGAATGTTTGGACGAGGTAGGCTCTTTATCTTGTCTTGGTAGCATGCTGGTTTATATAGAATACTTGATATTAGAGTTGATTTATGTAGTCATTTCCATCTATTGTGGTTTACTCCATGCCATAGAGTGATTTTCCTTGTAACAATGGACCTGCCAGAACAATGTTCCCCCATGATGGACCTATCGAAACAGTTTTCCCCCAGGGATGTTGTTGGATTCCAACAAAAGGGTTTGGGAGTCGAATTATAATTTTCCCTCCAATCACAGGTTGGGTTATGGTCAGGATTTTTCCACAAACTAAGGGTTTCCCCCCGTAGGGATCTTCCCAGTAACAAGAAAATACCCCCCTGCCAAAATTTGTGTCACAATAGGATTTTGTGTCTTAAGAGGAGGCGGTGTCCCGATAGGATTCTGTGGTATAAATGAAATTCTGGTTTGAAAAGGCACAACATGTGAAATTATCATAGTGTTTCTTAATTGACTAGTGGGGAGAAAACTCGAGCTACTTGACATTTGACCTGAAACAATAGCAGTGTTACCTATTTGTCCCTTAGGAAGACCAAGCAAATGACTTGGCGTAAGTATATGCGAGCCTAAGGAAAAATTTATAGAATACTTTGTCAAAGTAGGATTAGGCCGGGTTGGGGTCATACCCAACTTAAGTAGGATGTCTTTCCCTAAAAATGTTCTCCATAAAGTAGAAGTAGCAGCAGGAGTCTCAGTAGGATTAACTAATCCAGATGTTTGAATAGGGGTAGTAAATCCTTCTATAGGGTTAGATGTTCGTGACTCCATAGATAAGACTTAATCGTATGGTCTGAGTGGTATTTTGGAAGGATAATATTGTAGCGTAGATTCAAAATCTCCCGAAGGAGGTATCTTTAGAATGATTGGGCCAAAAGGATCAGTTAAAGGTGGGTTTGCAGAAACAAAACCTTCCTGAAAACCTATGCCCTCTTCTGTAAATTGTTCGAGAGAAATTACACTCCCATAGCTTAGAAAAAAAACAATCTAAGGGCCAACTATAAGTGACGAAAGAACACACCCTCAAAAATATAAAGGTGATCAACCATACAAGCAATATATGGCTCTTTCGAAGACGGGATATCAAGTTTTCAGTGAAGATATGAGAAACTGTTACCCTGACCTCCACACATCAATCCTTCTCGATGCAAGAAACCCTTTCTTCATGAGGTCACCCTCAAATCATATTGAAGGTTTGATATGAAGTATTCCCTAGGTATGGTGGGAATCCCCCCACATTCACCTCTGTAGATACCTAGGAAAGGACACTAAGGCTACCAACTTGCATTCAGCCTTTGGGGGGTTACAGTCGACAGTCGGGACCAAACATATGGGCATGATATCAAAGTCTGAAGATCTTGAAGAGAACTGAATACAAGTGGATTGGTAAGACTCCTGAGGACCCTGAACGGATTTCGGATTCACAAAGCATCGAGACCAAATGAAGCCAATGGTTTCTCAAGATTATCCCCCAATATACGCTCTTTACTCTATCATTGGTCAATATTTGGAGGGGTAATTCCATATTCTCTTCCACACATGACCTCATGTTTATCCCCTGTGTTAGAGGGGGTTCTAGGCTATGCCTATATGACAATTGGATTTAATCACTCTTTATTGTTCTAAAGTCTATTTAGTAATCTTGGACTACTCACTTTTCCTAGTCCAAATATTCTAATTCCTAGACTATTGTTGGTATTTTATAAATAAAAAGTCTAGTTTATTTCAATTACGCATGGTTTATTCTTTTGAGTTGTTTTTTACTCAAAGGTGGATGGAGATGAAACTAATGATTTTTTTACTTGACTCCATAAACCATGCAGTAGGAAAATGAAATGCACAATTTCTTTCAATGAATCCTATGTACAAGAAGGAGAAGAGGTTTATTTTTCTTCCAAATATGGTTAAACAATCAACACTACACTCAATGTATGCAACACTCRATGCARTTTGATTTTCATTTAAATGAAGAATCCAAATATTTTCCAAATTATCAAAAGATTTAAATTTCAAACCAATGGATGTTAGGTTATTTAATTTTTTCAACTACAACTCCACTTCTAGAGATCTAGAATGCATAACCTTCTTTGTTTGATGCAAATGAGATCGAATGAAATTCCTTTAATTCTTATTTTATTTCAATGAGAATCAAATAGTTCAAAGCTACAATGGAAGAGAACATGAAGCAAAATAATACCCAAACAAAGATGCATTCACAAGTCGAGAGAAAAAAGAAACTTTCTACACATATGCAATCAAAGCATTCAAAAGAAAGAAAACACTCTTAAAAAGTATTAAAACCAAAATATTCAAGACCAATTGATAGCACAACCAACTCTAAAAGGTTTCATAATTCAAGAGATAATTGAAATACAAGAGTCAATTGCCAAGAAACTACCTCCAAGTGGACAGAAAAGGTTTCTAAAACTGAAAAGTACATGATTGAAAGTTCTTTAGGAATAAAAGTACAGAATTCAAATGCTTGTGTAAACAATCGAGAAAGAGACTGTTGAAAATAAAAACTAAGCTCAAGGATTTGATCAACCTTGGCTATCTTACCCTTTCAAAACTTAATCAAAGGAAATTATTAAAAACCAAACAAGCAGAGTGATATATTTTATCTATATCAAAAAATTAAATCCTAAAGCAATCAAATAAGAACCTCAAACAAAAATCGGGGTCACAAAGACTAATAAACAGAGAGAGATACCCAAAAAGAAGGGTGCGACTCCTGGTACCAAGAGTACAGAGCATCAAAGGTAGGGTGACGCTCCCTAAAATATTTCCATGGGGCATCGGTGACGCTCAGTAAGCCGTTGGAGGGGAGTTTCATTGTTTGAAAAAAGGGTCGAACAGGCTCAAGCTCATCCTAGATTCAACAAAAGTGTTCTAGAAGCATTTGTAAGATATTCAATGACAATGAAAAGTAAAAAGACTCTGTAAACCAATCATTTATCAAGCAATCATAATAAACAAGAGGCTAAAAGTCGAGGAAACAATTGTTCCCTAGTGAAGTTGTCAATTTTTGTTGTGATAAATCTTACCCTGTGAACAAGTTAAGTTCCCCTTAACTGGGTTTTCTTCGGCTAAGAAAGAATAGAGAAAATGGACACTAACACCACTTTCTCATGTTTATTCACACATGAAAACAAAAAGAGAGGAGGGAAAAGAGAGTGCACCTTTTTTAGAGGTTTCCTTTGCTGCTCTTTATTGCTCCAACATCGGATCCAGTCCTAGCTCAATCCTGATCCCCCTACACTTCAACAAAAAGATATTCCTCTTATACTACTTGCACAAGGTTAGATAAACACAAATATAAACACATGAAACAAGATTGATATTCATATGTAAACCTAAAAGGAGACAGAAGTATGGGAATAGGCCAAGCTATTATTAATAAGAAACAATGGAAAACACTTACAATCACCTTGATGCCAAGCAAGCTTCTTCCAATTCTTCTCTTATCCATCCCCTTACTATATGCTGACAAATGAACCAAAGGTTTAACTATACTTCATACCTTCACTTCATCTAATCTCCTTCACCCTTGAGAGGCCTTGTTTATATAGAGTCTTGGGAGGTTTAATCCAACTTAAAATATCAAGGGAATATTCACATCTTTCCTCCATAAGTTAGGATTGATTACCCAAAAAGCAGAGACTCGATCTTATGAGTCATCTCTTGATAATAACCACCATAATTATTTTGGATTTGACACACAGGAAAAGGTAGGATCAGTTAAAACCACCCTAACAAGAGCAACGCTCCATACAAACTTGACATAGGGCATCAGGGACGCCTCCTCTTGGTCTAGCAAGAGGCATCTCTCAAGGGATGACACTCCCTAAGCCATTTCTGGGGGGGCGTCAGTGCTACAACTAAGCCAATGAAAAAAGGGTAAGATAATGTGTTCGACCTTTAGAATGTGAATTTTCTTCTTTTTGATAGCTAGGGAACATGTCAATATGCTTTCCATGGTGTTAGGAATGTCAAACTAAGGTGCGACACTTAGACGTGACAATTTTGGGTGTAACAGGATTCTAGAATATTTGGGGCCGAGGCCACTTGGGATTTTTTTATGGATGTGGTCAAGGAGAAATATTACCCTATGGGAAACTATTATCACCAGTACATGAGATGGATGACGTTGCATCAAGAAAGGGGCCAAATAGTGTCAGAGTTCACAAATACCTTCCATACCCTACGCACCAAGCTAGGTATCAAGGATTGTGAGTGGCATCTAGTTCTAAACTACTACATATCTCTACACAGGTACATACAAACCAAAATGTAGTTTCTGGACATCTCATCACTGGGAGCCTCTTATCGATATGCGGTGAAAATCGAGCAGAAAGTTAAGCAGCAGAACAACCAAGAATTTGAGTCTGCAAATATGCAACAACCAAAGTATGGTAAGGGCAGCCCTAATTCACAGAATAGACAACCAATACAAGCCACAAAAAAATAAGAGTAATGGTAAGATGAAGGTGGGCACTAGGAAGTGGTGTGACTTCCACAAAATCCCTTGGCATAACACAGATGAATGTTGCTTGAAATAGTCATTGGTAGCCAAGATCAAAGAAACAAATCTGAGCCCCAAATCATACTCTGATTCAGACAATAATAAAAGGATACAGATAATTGATGAATAACCCACTGCTACTATTGTGACCACAACAATCCAACCAGAAGAACCAAAGGATCGTGAGGAGGGGGAGCGCCTATTCCATTCACATTTGTGGGTGAAGGTGACCCCGATGCATTTTATTGTTGATAGAAGAAGCCAAAATAACCTAATCTCAGTAGAGGTCATCAAGCAATTGGATTTTCCAACAACACCACACCCGCAACCATACAACATCTGGTGGCTTTGCCAAGGTCAAGATCTTCATGTCAGCTAATAGTGTCACATGTCCTACGACATAAAGCCCTTCAAGGATAAGGTATTTTGTGATGTTTCCCCACTAGAATTTTGTGATGGTATATTACACCAACCATATATTTGGAAGCGTAATATTTGTTATGATTCTTGACCTCGTAGCGTCATTGTTACTTTGTGGCATCATCTTTATAGGATACCATAGGTATTCCAGATTACTGTCTCGAAAAAACAATGTCACAAAGTAATCTCTCAAACTGAAAAGTTTAGCCTCTTCATAATTTGGGAAGAAGGTGAACATAAGGACACTACAAACATTAAAGCCTCGACCCAAGACCTTTTTATCCAATAAACGACTATTGTAGAAGTACACAAAAATATTTGTGTCACCTACGGGGGTGCCTCCACACTGCCCAATCCAACAAATTTACAATAGATCCCTTCATACTCCTCATATCGCATCTTCACCGATAGATTCCTCCCACACTCGGTCAGGTCATGCATATAGATAAGTTGAACAGATCTGACCCCTCCATCAATAGGCTCATAAAAACTTTCAACAAGCTGACTACTTCTTCAACAAGGCAAGTAACTCACTAAGGTTCAGATTCAACAAAAGATTCCCCATCTTCCACGGGAACTTGAAGCAATGGGTACCATTGCTTCCTAATGGGGGAATAACGATTTAGGTGGAAATCGATGGCCAACCACCTATTCCATTGGATCAAAATAGGAGTTTCCACTTTGGCAGGTTTTTTTTTTTTGTTGAGTTTTTCGGGTCCTAAACTTATGGGGTCATTTTGAGGCCCTAAACAACATTTTTTTGGTGCAACACAGTCACAGTGTGGACATTAGAAAGAGTATGATGAAAACATGTGTGGTCCTCGTATATTTCTTTCAAATGAGATATCATGTGCCTAAAACAGGGATTGTATGCAAAAGTTATGACCACGGGAATTTTATGTACCAACTTACCCCATCAGGTCCCACATGACTTTTGGCGCTTCATCTCCTAGGATTAGGTTTTTTTTATGTTTATGGTTTTCTCATTTATTATTTATGTTAAAAAGGCCTTTGGAGCCTCATTGTAATCATCTTCTTGTGAATGAGTGTATCCATCACATCTCTTCTCAGAGATAAGTTGCCACCATTCTAGCGAGTTCATTCACTCTGTATTTTTACAGTTTCTTTACATTTCTTTCATTAATAAAACCTGTGCATTATTGTATCTCTTTATTTTTGGAAATATATATGTGTATTTACTTATCATACTTCCACCTACATTTCATTCTAAAAATTATTTGGATCAATGGTATCAGAGCAGGATACTCCTTGTCGTTTCTTAGTGAATGTCCTCGACAAGGTTAGCATATAAAGAGTTGGGTCTCAAGCTAATTTCTCTTGAGGAAAACCATTCTCACCAGCCCAATCAGCCTCCCATAGTGGAATAAAGAGAGACGAGGGAGCATAAGATCCCATCAAATTGTTTCTCATGGAAACCCTCGTGCAACAGAGGAACAATATGTTGGATACTTTTTTCCCAAATCCTTCAATGATTGTCGATAATATTCGGTGCATCTTCGTCAATCATTTGCTTTGGAGACATTTCCCCATTCAAGGTACAAGTTAATTTCGATATTCATGTATTTGAAGGTTAGATTGATGTGAATGCTTTGGAAAAGTGGTTAAATATGCTAGTAGGTTAATTCTTTGTCCACAATTTTTTCGACAAAGAAACGATTACCTTTGCGCTCGTTAAGGCTCTCTCCCATGTCAAACATTGGTGGGAAACTTACTGGGAGAAAAATTCAACAGAGGAGTCTAGAATATTTGGTGCCAATCCCACTTGTAATTTTTTTATGGATTCGTTCAAGGAGAAATATTACCCCGTGGGAAACTATGATGGCCAATGAACATGTGATGGACCATGTTGCATCAAGAGAGGGGACAAATAGTGTCGTAGTACACAAATGACTTCCATACCTTGCACACCAAACTAGGTATCAAGGACTCTGAGAAACATCT
>JASDQU010106024.1:64134-76659 GCA_032191745.1 Picea mariana
GTGCATCTTCGTCAATCATTTGCTTTGGAGACATTTCCCCATTCAAGGTACAAGTTAATTTCGATATTCATGTATTTGAAGGTTAGATTGATGTGAATGCTTTGGAAAAGTGGTTAAATATGCTAGTAGGTTAATTCTTTGTCCACAATTTTTTCGACAAAGAAACGATTACCTTTGCGCTCGTTAAGGCTCTCTCCCATGTCAAACATTGGTGGGAAACTTACTGGGAGAAAAATTCAACAGAGGAGTCTAGAATATTTGGTGCCAATCCCACTTGTAATTTTTTTATGGATTCGTTCAAGGAGAAATATTACCCCGTGGGAAACTATGATGGCCAATGAACATGTGATGGACCATGTTGCATCAAGAGAGGGGACAAATAGTGTCGTAGTACACAAATGACTTCCATACCTTGCACACCAAACTAGGTATCAAGGACTCTGAGAAACATCTAGTTCTAAAATATGGTTGGGCTCTACATAGGTACATCCAAACCGAAATGGATTTTCTAAACATCTCATCACTGGGATCCACTTATCGATATGTGGTTAAAATTGAGCAAAAATTTAAGTAGAAGAACAAGTGAGAATTTGGGTCTGAAAATTTGCGAGAACCAAAGTATGGTAAAGCCGGACCTAATTCACAGAATAGCCAACTTGAAGACAACTTCTCCAAGCTACATGAAAAGAAGAGCAATGGGAATATGAAGAAGGAAAATCAGAAGTGGTGCAACTTCCACAAAATCCCTTGGGACAACACCGATGAATGTCGTTTGAAACAATCATTGGTAGTCGAGCTCAAAGAAACAAATTCGAGCCCCAAATCAAACTCTTATTCAGACAATAATAAAAGGAGACAGATAATTGATGCAGAACCCACTGCTACTATCGCGACCACAACAATCCAACCAGAAGAACCAGAGGATCTTGAGGAGGGGGAGTGCCTCTTCCATTCATATATGTGGGTGAAGCAGACCCGCTACATTTTATTGTTGATATAAAAATCCAAAAGAACCTAATATCGACAGAGGTCATCAAGTAGTTGGATTTTTTGACAACACCACACCCAAAACCATACAAAATTGGGTGGCTTCGCCAGGGTCCTGTTCTTCGTGTTAGCCAGTAGTGTCTGATGTCCTATGGCATCAATCCCTTCAAGGATGAGGTACTGTGTAATGTTTCCCCAATGGAAGTATGTGATGTTTTGTTAGGCCAACCATATATGTGGAAGCATCATGTTGTTTATGAGTCTCAACCCTGTAGCATCATTGTTACTTTGGGGGGTCACCTCTAGAGGATACCAAAGGTAGTCTCGATTACTATCTCAAAAAAATAGTGCCACAAAGTACTCTCTCACATTGCAAATTTTATCCTCTTCACAATATAGGTAGAAGGTGAAAAGAAGGAAACTACAACCACTGAATCCTCACCCCAAGACCTTTCTATCCAGCAGAAGAAGATTGTAGAAGAACACAAAAATATTGTTGCCTCACCTACGAGGGTGCCTCCACATTGCTCAATCCAACAATTTTACAGCAGATCCCTTCATACTCCTCTTATCACATCTTCATCGGTAGATTCCTCCCACACTCGGGTAGGTGTTGAAGCTATATCAGTTGAACATATCCAACCCCTCCAGCAACAATTTCATAAAAACCTTCAACAAGCTAAAAAGGACAACTTCTTCAGCAAGGTAAGCAACTCACAAAGGTTCAGATTTACCAAAATATTACCCATCTTCCACAGGAACTTGATGCAATGGGGCCCATTTATTTCTAAGGGGGAAATAATTATCCAAGTAGAAATCAGTGTCCACCCACCTATTCCACTCGCTCAAAATAGGGGTTTCCACCTTGGCAATTGTTTTTCAAATTTTCAGGTCCTAAACTTCTAGGGTCATTTTGAGGCCCTCAACAATGTTTTTTGGGTGTGCCACAGTCACACCATAGGCATCAGCCAAAGTGTGTAGGAAACATGTGTATTCCTCAGATATTTCTTTCCAACAAGCTATCGTGCACCTAAAACGGAGATCGTATGCAACAATTACAACCCTGAGAATTTGATGTAGCAACTTACCCCATCGGGGTCCACATGACTTTTGGTGCTTCATCTCCTAGGGTTATGTTTTTTTATGTTTAGGGTTTTCTCATTTATGATTTATGTTAAAAAGGCCTTTGGAGCCTCATTGTAACCATCTCCTTGCGAATGAGCATAGCCATCACATATCTTCTCAGAGATAAGTTGTCACCATTCTTTCATTCACTCTATCGTTTTACAGTTTTTGTACATTTGTTTCATTAATAAAAATAGTGCATTATTGTATCTATTTGTTTTTGTCAATATTTCAACGTATTTACTTTTCATATTTCCACCTTCATTTCGTTCTCAAAATAATTCGGATCAGTGATATCAAAGAAGGCTACTCCTTGTGGTTTATCAGTGCATGTCCCCAACGAGGTCAGGGTATAGAGATTTGGGTCTCGATCTAATTTCTATTGAGGATAAACTCTCTCACCAACCCAAGCAACCTCCCATGGCGGAAGAAAAGAGAGACGTGGGAGAAGAACATCCCATCAAGTTGTTGCTCGCAGAATCAATCACACAATGGAGGAAATACATGGTGGAGAATGTTTCCCAAATCCTTTAGTGATTTCCAACAATAGTAGGCACGTCTTCGTCAAGCATTCTCTTTGGAGACATTGCCCCATTCAAAGTACAATTTAATTTTGGTATTCTAGTATTTTAAGGTCATGTCGATGTGTATTCTTTGGAAAAGTGGTTAAATATGACAGAAGTTTATTTCTTTGTCCACAATTTTTTTGTTAGAGAAAAGATCACCTTTGCACTCCTTAAGGCTCTACCCCATGTCAAACATTGGTGGGAAACTTACTGGGAGCAAAATTCCACAGAGGAATATAAATTATTGGGGTCGAGCCCACTTGGGATTATTTTATGGATGTGATCAAGGAGAAATATAATTACCATGTGGGAAACTATGATGACCAATACATCAGATGGACCATGTTGCATCAAGAGAGGGGTCAAACAATGCCAAAGATCACAAATACCTTCCATACCTTGTGCGCCAATTTGGGTATCAAGGAATTCGAGTGACATCTGGTTCTAAAATACCGTGGGGCTCTACACCGGTACATCCAAACCAAAATGGAGTTCCTAGACATCTCGTTACCAAGAGCCACTTATTGATATGCTATGAAAATCGAGCAAAAATTTAAGCAGCAAAACAAGCACGAATTTGGGTCTACAAATATGAAACAACCAAAACATGATAAAGGCATCCCTAATTCACAGAATATCCAACCTCAAGACAACATTTTCAAGCCGCAAGAAAACAAGATCAATGGGAAGATGAAGAAGGACATGGGGAAGTGGTGCGACTTCCACAAAATCTCTTGGTACAACATCATTGAATGTCACTCGAAATAGTCATTGGTAGTCGAGATCAAAGAAATAGATATGAGCCTCGGATCAAACTCTGATTCATAAAATAATAAAAGGAGACAGATAATTGATGCAGAACCCATTTCTATTGTCATGACCACAACAATCCAACTAGAAGAACCGAAGGATCCTAAGGAGGGGGAGCACCACTTCCATTCACAAATGTGGGTGAAGGGGAACCCGCTACATTTTATTGTTGAAAGTGGAAGCTAGACAAACCTAATATCAGTAGAGGTCATCAAGCAATTGTATTTTTTGACAACACCACACCCACAACCATATAACATTGGGTGGCTTCACCAGGGTCGAGATCTTTGTGTCAGCCAGTAGTGTCGCATGTCCTACGACATCAAGCCCTATAAGGATGAGGTATCGTGTGATGTGGGCCCACTGGTAGTATGTGATGTTCTGTTAGGCCATCTATATATGTGGAATATTCATTATATTTATTATCCTCGACTCCGTAGCATCATTGTTACTTTGGGGGTTCATCTCTATAGGATACCAGAGGTAGTCCTGATTACTGTCCAGACAAATTAGTACCACAAAGTAATCTCTCATAATGCAAAGTTTAGCCTCATTACAATTTGGAAAGAAATTGAACATAAGGACATTGCAACCACTTTATCTTCGACCCAAGACCTTTCTATCCAAAAAAAGTAGATTGTAGAAGAACACAAAAATATTGTTCCATCACATACAGGGGTGCCTCCACACTGCACAATCCATAAAAGTTACAATAGATCCCTTCATACTCCTCATATCATATCTTCACCGAAAAATTCCTCCCACAGTCATGCAATTCATGTATCTATATCATTTGAATGGATTCAACCCCTCTAGCAACAGGTTCATAACAACCTTCAACAAGATAAGAAGGACAACTTCTTAAACAAGGAAAGTAGCTCATCAAGGTTCAGATTCAAAAAAAGATTCCCCATATTATATGGGAACTTGACACAATGGGGATCAAAATTTCCTAATGGGGGAAGAATGATCCAGGCAGAAATTGATGGCCACCCACCAATTCCACTAGCTCAAAACAAGGGTTTCCACATTGGCAATTTTTTCAGTTTTTCGGGTCCTAAACTTTCAGGTTCGATTTGAGCTCCTAATCAAAAAAAATTGGTCATGACACAATCACATTGTAGTATTTAGACATGGTGTGATGTAAACATGTGTATTCCTCATATATGTTTTTCCAAAAATCTATTATGTGCCTAAAACAGAGATCATATGCAAAAGATACGACCCCGTGAAGTTGATGTGACAACTTACTGTTGGATTACTGAGAGGGGGGGTGAATCAGTAATAGCGTAATTATAATCCTTTTTTTCCAAATAAACCAAGTGTTATATCAATGTAGAATTATTATCCAATAATGAGCAATAATAAATGAACAATCACACACATACATAGTACACCAATGTTTTACGTGGAAACCCAAATTGGGAGAAAGCCACAGAATGATTTATCTTATATGTCTTGAAGAATTACATTCATTGGAAGCACCAAATTTTCTTTCCAGCTGGAGCTGGAAGGAGGCTCCAAACCCCTAGTTTCTTAGGCTACAACCTCATGGAAGCTCCAACTCCCCAATTCTATGGCTACAACCCCCTATGTTCTCCGACTACAACCAAAAGGTGGTTGCAACCACCTGTCCTTGCCCCGTCCAACCACCCTGAAGTATAAGTAGAATGATGGAACCATTGTCACACTATCATTGTGATATATACCGCTGCAAACATGTACCAATAAGCCTGAACCATGCATCAACCATGCATCAACCTATACCTCAACATGTAATCAACCTGTACCATAAACAAGTGCATCAACCATGCACCAACATGTTACAAAGAATCTGTAATCAACATGTACCATAAACAAGTGCAACCAACCATGTACCAAGTATGTACCAATCATGTTTCAAGTACTCATAAATTATGACTCATCAACATGTACTGACATCATCAACTATACACCTCATGTATGTGCCAACTCATCAACTACTTGTCTCAACCATGTACCCAACTTGTACCTCAACCAAAATCCCTCATCAATTTCATCATCCAAATATGATTTGTAACTTTGTAATAGACCTGGTGTATATGATCACATACCTACAAACCTTTCTTAACTTTAACAACAAGAGACTATCATTTTCATCAAACATTACTTTAGTCTCACAAGACTAGTTTTGGATTAGTCAACAACCCTAACTTGAAATAATCATAACTTTGTGCCTGTAATGAATAAATATATGAAAATGATATACAATTTTCTTCAGTGTGTTTTATTCAATTCCTCTAGGTGTCACTACTTGGAACCTCTCAGAAAAGGAGTTATGGAAACAATGGCACACCTTGCTGAATTCTGGATTATTCTAGAGAGTGACCTTGTAGAGTGTGCCTCGCACAAAATATTTGTTGAATTGATATGAAAATGTTACAAAGAATACTAAATACTATACTATAACCAACACATTTGGTATTATTGAGTTTGTATCTGTTATGAATAAGTTATGGAATTTTTACCCGAAACACTTGTTTTTGACTAGCTTCAGGACTAGCCACAAACCCTATTTTCCATGGAGTGTAACTCCAAAAATAAAACGACCCACTAGTTGAATTTTTTACCACAGATACTTGGATATGTTTCCTCATTGGCATAGTAATTTCATGGTCTGAATCATTCTATAAAAAAATTTATTGTGAAAATGGTGAGATGACCTGAAAAAAAACATACCTTAGAAAGCATCATCAAAAGAATTTATCCTTCCTTGAATTTCGGCCTTCATTTCTTCACTTTCCTCAGAAATTAGGCTTATATATCCTTTGGTTACCTCACAAACATATAGTTATTCAACATTCTAAAGTGTGTCTTAAATGAGAGAGCCTTGCCTCTTATTTATACTCTCCAAGTAGCTTCCTTAAAAACATCTTCTAGGTCACTTTGCCCACTTTCCTTATTTTAGGGTTAACCCACTTCTAATTCTCCATTAAATTTATTATTGAATTAATTTATTTTGTATTCAATTTTAATTATAGTACACTCATCACTTCACTTTATTATTTACCTTTTAAAATCTCTTAAACCACTTTGACTACTTTGACCTTTTGGGCTTCTAGATGACATATGAGGGTCCTCCAACTTCGTAACGCCATAACTCTCAATCCATGAGGATTTATGTGATGTTCCACATACCACCATAAATGGAATGACATGTAATATCCATATAGAATATTATTACCTGAAAATATATCAAAATGCATACCATTATCCATCAAACAAACGTGGGTCCATTACCCAAACCTAGGTTCTCCAACTTCTCATGGCCATAACTCTCTAACCATGAGGAGTTATGTGATGTCCCACATACCACTAGAAATGGAATGACAAGTAGTATCCATATAGGATAGTTTCACTAAAAAATTCACCATCGTTCATCTCATTATTCCACAAATAAGCATGGGTTCTCTAACCATACTTTTAGGATAACTCAATCCGCAAAGCGTCTTCCCGTGAGGGATTTCACCATAAGGGGACCACTTTGAAGTTCATCCATTTATACTTATTATCAACCATGAAAAGACAATAACAAGTCATCTTTACATCAAACAATATTGAATCCATTACCCAACCTTTGTGCTATGGGGCTTTCTTCAAGGGTTGAAATCAATGACAACCAACCTTAATCAACAATCTCCCCCTTTGGCATTGATGGCAACACTCTGATGCAATACTGAAATCATATCACTCATGCTCCCCCTGGAACCATGCCTTTGTCCTCTGCCTCTATCCTCTACATCTGATAAATATCTCTCCCTTTGTCATCAATGGCAAAGGTATTTTTCCATACGGGATTGCTCCCCCTGACTGAACTATCCTCTTATGGTGTTTCCTCATGTAAATCTAAAACATATAAGATAAGAATTGAAAAATCATTCATTTTGGAGTAGAAATAACTCCAAGTCTCTGGCAAAGATATTCAAAGGATTCCCGTGGAAGTGGTTTTGTGAAGATGTCTGCCACTTGTTCTTTTGTTCCCACATACTCAACTCTAATGTTCTTTTCTGCAACCTGCTCCCGTAGAAAGTGATACTTTATTGGAATGTGCTTCGTCTTGGAGTGCATCACTGGGTTTTTTGAGATACTGATGGCGCTTTTATTATCAAAATATAATGGAATGGGCTTATCATACTCAAGTTGTATATCTATCAGAATTTGTTTCATCCAAAGAACCTGTGTACAACATGATGTTGCTGCAATATACTCTGCCTTAGTTGTAGATAAAGATATTGATGATTGCTTCTTGCTTAGCCATGATACTAAATACTCACCCAAGTAGAACTCTACTCCACTGGTGCTTCGTCGGTCATCAATACAACCTTCCCAATCTACATCTGTGTAGGCAATAAGTGATAGATCATTTCCTTTTGGATACCATAATCCAAACTCTTTTGTTCCTTTGAGATATCTAAAAATCCTTTTCACTGCTAACACATGTGACTCCTTTGGTGCTGCTTGAAATCGTGCCTCCTGTCCAACTGCCTGTATTACATCTGGTCTGGATGTTGTCGCATATAGTAGGCTTCCAATCATTGACCCTCATTGCCTCTGATCTGTAGACTTAGAATCATCATCTTTGCTCAACTTGCAACTGGTTTGCATGGGAGTGATAACTGGTTTGCAAAATTTCATTCTGAACCTATTTAGCATTTCTCTGATATACTTGGTTTGAGAAATAAAGATTCCTTGGTTTCTTTAATGTATCTGAAGTCCCAAAAAGAAGGATAGTTCTCCAAGTAATGACATTTCAAATTCATTTTGCATATCTTTTGCAAATTTCTGGCTTAACCTATCATCATCACTACCAAAAATAATATCATCGACATAAACTTCAATTAATAAATTATTACCTTCACTTACCTTGATGTAGAGGTTGTTGTTTGCAATTCATTTGTTGAACCCTGCCTGCTGCAGATACTTATCTAGTCTAGAGTATCATGCTCTAGGAGCCTGTTTTAGACCATACAAGGCCTTCTTTAATTTACACAGACTTCTAGTTGTTCAATGTAGACTTCTTCTTCAAGTTCCCCATTTATAAAAGCTGATTTTACATCCATCTGATATACTTTAACATTTTAGGAGCATGCATAGGCTAAAATCAATCGAATTGCTTCCATTCTATCAACTGGAGCAAATGTCTCTTCAAAGTCGATTCCTTCAATCTGTGCATATCCTTTACATACCAATCTAGCTTTGTTCCTTGTAACTTGTCCATATTCATTTAATTTATTCTTGAAAACCCATTTTGTGTTGATCACATTCTTATTCTTTGGTCTTGGAACCAGTTCCCAAGTGTCATTTTTCTCTATTTGATCCAATTCTTCATTCATAGCCTTATTCCAAAATTCATCCCTGTTGGCTTCTTCAAAACATTTTGGTTCAATTGTAGATAACAGTGCTAGGTGTGTTTGTTCTGGTGAATGGATTTTTCTTCTAGTCTCAACTCCTGCATCTTTGTTTCCAATGATCTGATCTGAAGGATGATTCTTCTTTACTCGTTTGTTAGGTGTCTTTAGAGATATTTGTTGAACTTTCTCTTTTGTTTCTGTTGTATTCTCTTCATCTTCCTCTTCTACTTCCTCTTCTGCTTATTCTTCTTCGAAAAGTTGTTCCATTGATTTTTTTTCTTCTTCCTTTGATTCTGGTCTTCCTATTTCATGAATTGTTACATTGATGCTTTCCACAACTTTGTTCAATATTATATTGCAACACTTGTATGCTTTCCTTGTTCTTGAGTAATCAACAAGTACTCATTTGTCCACACGAGAGTCAAACTTTCCCATTCTTCCATCTTCTCTTTTGATGTAGCATTTGCTTCCAAAATATCTGAAGTGCTTCACATTTGTTGGTATTCCTTTCCATAGCTCGTAGGGAGTTTTATCAGTGTTGTTTCTGAGGATTACTCTGTTTTGAATGTGAACTGTTGTATGCACTTCCTGTGTCCAAAATATATCTATCAATTTGGAATCCATTAACATTGTTCGAGCCGTTTCATGTACTATCTTGTCCTTTCTTTCAACAACTCTATTATGTTGAGGTGTCCTAGCAACGGAGAATTTCCTTTTTATTCCATGACTGCTACAGTATTCCATAAATTCCTTTGAAGTGAACTCTCTTCCATTATCAGATCTCAAGCATTTGATTCTTGAATCCATCTCATTTTCAACCATTTCCTTGTAGATCTTGAAGTTTTCAAAATCTTCTAACTTGTTCTTGAGAAAGAGAACTGTAGTCATTCTTGTATAATCATCATTTAATAATATAAATTATCTCTCACCTTTTAATCCCTTTTTTGTAGTTGGTCCAACTAGATCAGTATCCACAATTTCCATTGGTCTTGTTGTTGAATATTCCTTTGATTTGAACCTGGTATTTGTTTTCTTTCCTTGTTGACAATGCTTGCATAAAGTGTTGGTTGGTTTCGTGATCTGGGGCATTTCTCTGACTTCTTCTCTTTTGCTGACTTTGACAAGGTTATAAAAATGCATGTGACCCATTCTTTTGTGCCATAGCCAAATTTCATCTTCCTTTCCTAGACAACACTTTTCATTTCCAATTTCACTTAACACATATATGTTGTTTGAAGTTCTTGTAGCTGTACCGAACAATTTCCCTAAACCTTCTCTTCTTATCTCACACTTTTGTGAATCAAAAGTAACTTTATGACCTTGGTCACACATTTGACTCACACTTAGAAGATTGTGTTTCATATCTTCTACCAACAAAACATATTGTGCCTTTTCATTCTTGTTCCCAATTCGGACTGTGCCTTCTCCAATGATTTTGGTTGAATTATCATTTCTGAAGGAGACTGATCCATTTCTTTCCTTTCACAATGTAAGAAATTTGTCTCCATCACCTGTCATGTGTTTTGAACACCCACTATCAACATACCAACCATGTTTCTTTTGCTTAGATTGTAGAGTAATTGTGCATTTTTCATTGCTATACTGATCTTGCTTTCTTATCCATGTCATTTTTTGAGGTTCTTTTCTATGACTGTTGTTATTCTGTTGAGGTTCTTTAGGAGGGACTGTCATTCTGCAATTTTTGGCCACGTCCAAAATTGTTACATTTGTAACATTCCACTTCAGTGCTCAAAGATTCAAACCTGTTGTAACTTCTTCTTTGTGTTTCACTAGGTCTTCTTGAGTAACCCCTTTGTGTATGACTCTCAAAGTTGTTATTGTTCCTATTGTTATCTCTTCTATTCATAGCTTTATGTACAAAATTATTACATGCATAACATAAACCAAAAAATATAGTTTGATACCTGGGAGTTGAATATCTTCTAAAAGAAGGTTCTCTTATGAATCGTTCTTCTTCTTGAGGCTTATTTGTCTGTTGTTGATTCTGAAATCTGAATCTTCTGGGTGGAGGAGTGTTCCTGTAATCTTCCTTGTACATATTCATATCCCCTTTGATTGTTTCTGCATAGCTTTTTGGATTTGTTTCTTTCTCTATTGTTTTGGAGCTTGATCCATTTTCTGTCTGATTGTATCCAAGTCCAGACTTGTCAAGATGAGATTTTTTACTATTGATAATGTCATCCAGAACTTTTGAGCTATTATGTATATTTTTCTTTTGAATATCCTTTCTTAGTGTCACAATCTCTGCTTCCAAGTTTCCACTGATCTTGTCCTTTTCTTCTAGTTGTTCTTTGAGTGCTTCTTCAATTATTTTATCTTCTTTTATTTGAACCTTCAATCTTGTGATCATTTGTTCTAGTTCTCGAGTGTCCTTTTTCTTATCTAGTTCTGGTTGTAGTTTCTTGTTTTTCTTCTTTTCTCTTCTGGTAACTTCTATGGCACACATTAATTCTTCTTGATATTCAACTTCTGCCTCTTCAATTTCATCTTTGACTTCTTCATATCCTTCTTCAACTTCTTCATATTCTTCTTTGGAGTCTTCTTTGTCAGAATCTTTTACTGCCATGAATAAAACTATTCATGTCTCACTGTCACTAATTTCATCTTCATCTAATGATGAGATGTCTTCTTTGATGCATAAGTTTTTCTTGAAATCTTTCTTTGTAGTTCTTTTGCCTTTATATGTGTGTTTGCCTTTTGAGTAATCTTCATCATTTCTCTTTTTCTTATGAGGACATTTGTTAGAAAAATGACCAATACCATCACAATTAAAACAAATTAAAGGAAGCTTACCTCTATACCTACCATTGGTTNTCTTTTACATCTGGATTTTCCTGTTCAATTCTCATTTCATATGCTGTGAAGATTCCATGCAATTCATCCATGCTTATTGAGTTCAGATATGATCTTTCTTCTAGTGATGATATCTTAGGGTTGAATCTCATAGGAAGAGATCTTAGTACCTTTTGAACAGTTACATATTCTTTGATTTCTTCTCCCAATCCTATGATTGCATTCACTGTTTCTTCAACTCTTAAGAAGTAGGCTACAATATTCTCATCTTCCTTCATTTTTAGTTGTTCGAAATGACCTCTGTAAGTTTGAAATTTTGTTGCTTTGAATTTTGTATCTTCTTCATAAATATTTCGAAGCTTGTCCCAAATCTCTTTGGCGGATTTACAAAGTGCAACTTTGGTGAATACTGTTTCACTGAGACCATTCAAAAGTGCATTTGTAGCTTTGGAATTATTCTGACCAAGTTTCACTTCTTTTTCATTTGTTGGTGGAACTGATGGTACCGTGTATCCATCTACAATTGATTGTCAAATTTCAAACCCCTGTGCTTTTATATATGTCTTCATCCTTATGCTCCAAAAAGAATACTTATGTCCATCAAAGTGTGGTATTCCATTTTTATATGAGTTGGTACTCTCCATGATCTACCTTTCAGTGGTTAAACTAATTTCTGAAGGAACCTACTCTGATACCAATTGTTGGATTACTAAGAGGGGCAGTGAATCAGTAATAGCGTAATTATAATCCTTTTTTTTCAAATAATCCAAGTGTTATATCAATGTAGATTTATTATCCAATAATGAACAATAAGAAATGAACAATCACACACA
>JASDQU010106025.1:80826-91835 GCA_032191745.1 Picea mariana
CATGGACATACCAAAGTATCCTTTTAGCTGCTTTCTAGTGGTTTTCATGGGGTTATTGCATATAACGAGAAACACGACCAACAATAAAGGAAATATTAGGATGAGTATGAGTCAAATATAAGAGGCTACAAACTAACTAGCGGTATAAGGTGGCATCAACTTCAAGAGAAGTACACGTGGCAACAAGTTTCACTCCAGATAGGAAGGGAGGAGGGAATGATTTAGAATATTCCATGTGAAAGTGACGAAGAAGGTCACAAGTATACTTAGTATCATAAAGTGACTTCTATCTTTATTCGAAGATATTGAACCACTGGAGGAAAAATTACTACTTTTACTAGTTGGTAAGTGTCTCGAATTTTTTAGTATCTTTGCAATTATAGAATTTTGTTAGTGATAAGCGAAGCAATTCTAAAATAGTCTATTAGATTTTAATCAATAATATGATGTATTGATTAACTAATCCATACTTTCTAAATATTATTGTATATATTTTTATTATTTTTTTTTTTAAATTGTCACTTTCTAAATATTATTGTATATATTTTTATTATTTTTTTTAAATAGTAAGATTTATTTTAATAAAGGATGTTAGAAAATAAAAAAATATTTAATTAATAATAAGCCTCACAAAATAAATATAAAAGAGGTACTCAAGGAATGAATAATTTAATAATAATTTTTTATTTAATTATATTAAAATTAGAAATAAAATTAAATGAACATTTAAGTCAAAGGGGAAAATGAGGAGTAAGTTAGGAAAAGTCACATAAACCAAATCTAAGAAAACCAAGAAAGAAGGAAGGGGTTTAATGATCTAAATCATGAACACTAGGCTATATGATCTTTGAGACTAGATTTGAAGGATCTACTAGTTTGGCCGGTGTGCAATTTGCCACAGGAGTAGGGAATTTGGTGTACTCCTTGGACAAACACGAGGTCTCATTTATCTTTGGTAGTTATAAATAATTATTCAAGGGCTTTATAATGTTTAAAGAGGTTTTTAATATTCTTTTTGGCCAATATCTTTTGTAGTACCTTGCATGTAGGGAAGAAAAATGAGAGCCAGGGGAGGGGAAAATGAACAACATAAATAATTTCTTACCCATATAGGAGGCTTGACCTAGGTCTAAAGATAAACATATCTTCCATTTGTTGGTTCTGTTTTATGGGTGTCAACTTATATCTTGGAGGTTTCCTTCCTATACTTCCACTTCTAATTAAGATCAAGGGATTGAAAAGTAATTCATGAGATTAAAATTGCAACAATCTCTTGAGACTTGAACTTGACTTTCTCAAGGATCCTTTCTTTCAAGGTTTCTTCTTGTTCGACAACATAGGGATTCCAACAAAGGAAAAAGACCTTAAATAACCACTCACACAACCACATCAAAGATCAACACACCCATGTTTTTACATGGTAAAAAATTATTTAATTAATAATCAACCTCTCAACATAAATATAAAAGAGGTAGTCAAGGAATGACTAATTTAATAATAATTTTTCATTTAATCATATTAAAATTAGAAATAAAATTAAATGAATAGTGAAGTCAAAGGGGAAAATGAGGAGTAAGTTAGGAGAAGTCACATAAACCAAATCTAAGAAAACAAAGAAAGAAGGAAGGGGTTTAATGATCTAAATAATGAATACTAGGCTATATGATCTTTGAGACTAGATTTGAAGGATCTACTAGTTTGGCCAGTGTGCAATTTGCCATAAGAATAGGGAATTTGGTGTACTCCTTGAACAAACATGCAGTCTTGTTTATCTTTGGTAGTTATAAATAATTATTCAAGGGTTTTATAAGGTTTAAAGAGATTTTTAATATTCTTTTTGGCCAATATCTTAGAAATATATTTTGTAGTACCTTGCATGTAGGGAAGAAAAATGAGAGCGAGGGGAGGCAAAGAGGAACGACATAAATAATTTCCTACCCATATAGAAGGCTTGACATGGGTTTAAAGACAAACCTATCTTCCATTTGTTGGTTCTCTTTTATGGGTGTCAACTTATATCTTGGAGGTTTCTTTCCTATACTTCATGTAATATCCCCAAGGACGAAACTTGTTGTAATAATGTTTATGAATTGTAAATCATGTTTTGTAGGCTGGTGAGACGAGTATTGATAAGTTGGTAGGATTATGTGTTTATTAGGCCATAGAGCCTAAGTATTAAGGCCAAAAGCCCGTTTTTGTATATGTATTATGCAGAACATTCATAAAAATATAAACATCGTTGCGCGTAGACCGACCACGGAGAAAGAGTGATGGTGGACTAAGATTCCACAGAGTGGGTAAGGGAAAAGGGGCTGAAAGGTTGGAAATAGAGGCTAAGTGTTGAGCCTAGGGGCTAATCTTGGGGGATTAAGTCCTTGGGAATAATATTTTATTATTATTCCAAAAGCTATGTGAAAAAACATGTTTTTTTATCCTAAGTTCCTTGAAGGGGAAACACGCGCAAAAAGGAACATAGGCTGATGGAGCGCATGCAGCCTCATGGACGACATGTGTCGGCCCTGGCACATGAAATTTAACCTAAATATTGAGCTATGGAGGGGGTTCATCCTCCATTTTTCTGTGAGATGTCTGAATCGTGAGAGTCTAGGAGGTCCTCCATTGTTACGTCCGTGCTACCAGTTTCCAGATCCTCTGTATGAAAACTGTTTGTCTCTAATTTGGAACCTCTATTGTTTTTACCCTCACGCAATTCTGAGAACCAAAACCGGTGAATTGTTCCGTGTCTTCTATGGAACCCGACATCGGGGAAATCGCCTGAGCGTGTTGTTTCTAGTATCTGGCCTTTGCCATTTTTGGACCTATTCCCATCTATTGTTGTGACTTTCATCCTTGCATGAATGAGTGTTGAATCGTTGTTGTGGTCATTTCCTGTTTTCCACACCCAGTTTTCTTGTTTCTGCTTTCACCCGTGAGTTAGCTAAAAGTTGTTGGTACTGTTGTCATCCTGAACTTGCGGAATTGAGTTGAAGACTGGTTGAAGAAATGAGTTTTCATGCCCGTGGTAGAAGAGGTGGGTTTTCAGGCCCGTGAGCATCTCTCTCCAGGTGAGAGAGCTTGCTGGGAAGTGGTTTTCTCCCAGAGTGATTCCAACACCAGCTATGGAGCTCCGAGAATTCCTGATCTGGCCTGTTGCTGAGGCCCAGAGAGGGAGGTGAAGCACCGATGGACTGTTCTTGTGAAGGTGTATACTCCCAGGCAGAACAAGCATGTGGGGAATGAGAGTCTGTTAGTAGTGGGCGTAAGAAGGATCCTGGGGAGAATCCTTCCAGTTGCTCTATGCAGTTTTCCTGTAACCTCAACCTAGCCTAGGATTCCCTTGCCTTGGGTGGAGCTTAGTCCCAGCTCGTGGGTGACCCACTGTTGAGTGTGATGAGCAGTGAGGTCTAAGGCAGGGAGGTTCGTGGAAGGTCTGCACGTGGTTGGTTGAGTTACTACAGTTTCAAAGATAAGTATATGCATGTGTTTAAATTCAATTTTTAAATGCATGTCTTTGATGCTTGCAATATTATCATGTATTCCGTTGCGATGATGTTGATTTTTGATTGAGTTATTTATGTATGTTAGCAGTAATTGTATGTTTACTCTGTTAAGCCATTTAATTTCATTTAAATACATAATATATAAGTATGAGAATTTTTCTGCGTAGTAGCATTGCCCGGGAAGGGGGTTGATGGTCGGGGGCATTACAATATGGTATCAGAGCTCAAAAGGCTAAGCAAGGGTTGTGTTTGGTAGCATTTTCAGCCTGTTGGTGGTAGGGGATGTTACGATATAGTATCAGAGCACCATGTTTTCAACGCTGATCTTGGATGGGCCAGATAAGTGGTCTTTGGACTCGAGGTTTTGAGAGGAAATTGTGTCTGAAGGACTAATTTCAAAACTTAGATTGTTTCTAAGTGCCAAGGGGTTACATTGGCCACGTTACGAAGCTCAGGAGGAGTTGCGGTAGAATAAAACCATAGCCATAGATCAACTGTAAAGGAGAAGATTTGGACCATCGAATCCAAGTCCAGACACTAAAGAGAGTGCGCAGAAGAGATCAGATGTGGGCCATTAGATATGAGTGTGTGGACCAATAGTCACTGGATCCAGGAAATGTGCACAAGGTTTAAAACCTTTTTTGAGTTGCACAGGAGTGTGGAAATCGCGATATGCGAAGCCGCGACATCATCAGAACCGTCCATCGAGAGGGACACATGGAGAGGGATCAACCTTTTGCTGACTCGTGACTTAAAAAGGTCAAAGGGCGAGTCTGTGAGAATTTGAGAAACGTGAATTTGTGATCAAATCACAACCATTGATCATGGAGAGATCTGGAACGTTAATTGTCCAGGAAGGATTGCGACATTTTAGGAATCAGAAGAACGGAGGGGGAGGACTTTCAACGTCGTGACACATGAAATCCTGATACGCGAAATCCCGACGAGATTTGAACCATCAAATCGTGAGGAAGTCAGGACTGTCATATTAGGAGCTCCGAAATGTCGACATTTCAGGAGATTGGTTGTCGGGAGAAGTGATATGTGCGGATGCACAAACTCTCAAGGGTTGAAATCGCGAACTCCCGATGAGCCAAAGTAATGGGTCAGGCTGACGTCACTGGGATTGACGAGGACAAAGGGGATGTGTGCCATGTGCTAGTGGGTCCCGAAGGAAAAATTTGACCCAGTAGGGCAAGATGGCATCACCTGAGGTAACATGGACATTCTTAAGGTCACCACGTGTCACCACCTTGGTTGGTGACAGTTGTGCTGTGAGCCCGGTGGTGGGAAAGGTCGGAAGTTTGGAAGTCGGGATTTGGAGAGGCAAGTGAGTGTTAGAACATCCATGACAGAAACCCCAAAACCTGAAACCTCGAAGTTTCATTTAGTTAACCTTGTAGATCTAGTGATTGGTCACGACCCTTGGTCGCGTGGGGATGGGAAAACAGAGGAAAAGGGCTATGGCTTGAGTGTACTGCAGAGCCGAGAAGAGCTCAGAAAATTCATGGAAACCGAAAATTTTCTTGAATCAAGTTGTTTTTTAATGCTGTGGAACTTGTTGAGGATTAATGACCTGACAAATTCTGTTTGTCTGTACATTGTGTTTGCAGAAGTTTAGCGAGTGCCAAAAACGAGTAGAATTCCCTCTGAGCGCAAAAGAAATGGAAAGGGCACGGACTGCTTCCCGTTCCGAGGATGCAACAAAAGGAATGGATTTTCACTTGGGAGTTGAAGGATCGAACTCCAATGGGCATGGAGAAGAGATAGATAAGGAAGGAAACATGATGAAAATTGTTGAAAAATTGCAGAAAGATGCCCAAACTCGTCGAGGGGATAGAAAAAAGCTCAGAAAATCTCAAGAAAACAAGGTGAATTTAACATAAAGTTGTTAAAGAGTTTCGGGAGAATATAGAAGAAGCTAGATTAGGATAGCGACTCAAGCATAATAGGGAGTCACCAAACTTCTTAGGGAAAAAGGTCAAGGAGTGCGGGTAGACACCATCATCACTCCCAATGTCGCTCCAAGAAAATGACACACAGTAGTTCCAGCCCATCTCCTACCATAAAGCACTGGAGATCGGAAGTGGATGAATTTAAGGGAGATATGAATAAGATTAAGCCACCTACGTTTGATGGAGAGCATAAGGAGGAATATGTCGAAACATGGTTTCTTGGCATGAGGAAATATTTCCAACTGCAGAATTATTTCTCTCATGCAGAGGGAATAATTACAATGTATCAACTGAAGGGAAAGGCATCCATGTGGTGGGATCAACTTGTGCAGGTCCAACACATTAGGGAGAAAGATATCACTTGGAAGGAATTCAAGAGGTATTTCGAGAAGAAATACTTGACTAAAAGATACTACGATAGAAAGATGAAAGAGTTCTTTGAACTCAATTGGGCAGCATGACCATGGATGAATACGAGCAAAGATTTTTGGAATTAATCAAGTATGTTCCATTCATCAAGGATGAAACTGTCAAGATTCAAAGGTACCTGAGTGGACTGCCACCTTCCATTGGGGACAAGATCCAATATGATGACCCAAAAACTATGGAAGAAACGATAAGAAGAGCAAAATGCTTATATGAATAGCAAAGAGAGAAGCCTACTTTTTGGAAGACTTGGGAAGACAAGAAGAAATTCCAGATGGATCAGGAGGAAGAAGGGAAACAAACCTCCCTTTTTCAAGAACATTCCTCAAGGAAAACCATCGTTTAGAGAGCCTAGAATGTTTGATGTAGGGGAAAAAAATCCAAGACAGACGCCCATTCAGTGTTGGGACTGTAAAGAGAACCACAAGTACAAAGATTGTCCCCATAAAATGGAAAAGTGAGAGATGTCCATAATGTTCAACAACCTTAAACAATGGAGGACATGGGAAGTATAATGCCAAGACGCTACGCAACCCTAGACAACAAGCAAGATGAATATCAATCACACATGATTGAAGTGGAAGGTATGATTAACAATCAACCATTTACTATTTTAATTGATTTAGGGGCTAGCCATAGTTATATAGATCCTAGAGTGGTGGAAAGTTTTCATTTGTTGAGAAGAAAACATGAAAAGTCTTGGTTAGTGCAGCTAGCTACAGGAACTAAGAGGAAAGTCACTGAGTTGGTTAAGTCCTCTCCTGTGGACATTAATGGACTGAGCACAAAGGCTGAATTGAATTTTATGCCTTTAGGTTCTTATGACTGTCTAATTGGTATGGATTGGTTGGATCAACACCATGCCATATTGGACTGTCGTAACAAGGAATTCACTTTCCTGGATGAGAAAGAGAATAAAAAAATAGTCCAAGGAATTCCCAGAGTTGTTGCTATTAGAGAAATCTCAGCAATGCAGCTGAAGAAGTGCAACATAAAAGGCTGTAACTTATTTGCATCCCATGTGGAGGAAACACCTAAGGGAAAGGTGTCAAATATCGAAGACCATGCACTACTATAGGAGTTTGAGGATATATTTCAGGAGATACTCGAACTACCTCCGAAAAGAGATATAGACCTCTCAGTAAATTCGATGCCTGGAGCAGCTCCAGTGTCAAAATCTCTTGATAGAATGAGTACGCCGGAGCTAAAAGAGTTGCAATTACAACTTGAAGAGATTCTAAAGAATGGGTACATATACCCAAGTGTGTCTCCTTGGGGTGCCCCAATCCTGTTCGTGAAGAAGAAGGATGGGACATTGAGATTGTGTATCAATTTCAGACAATTGAACAAAGTATCTGTAAAGAACAAATATCCTCTACCGAGGATTGATGACCTTTTCGATCAGTTGAAGGATGCAAAGATCTTTTCGAAGATATACCTCAGGTCGGGATATCACTAGGTAAGGATAAAACATGAAGACATTAGCAAGACCACCTTTAGAACAAGGTATGGTCATTATGAGTTCAAAGTGGTGTTGTTTGGGTTGTCTAATGCACCCGTTGTTTTTATGTGCCTGATTAATGGTGTATTTAGGGACTATCTAGACAAGTTTGTCATAGTCTTCGTGGATGACATTCTGGTATATTTCAAGTTAGAGTAAGAGCATGAAAAACATCTTAGGATGGTGTTGCAAGTGCTAAGAGAGCACCAATTCTATGCCAAGTTGAGAAAATGCTTGTTTTATCAAGAGCAGATCCATTACTTGGGGCATATTATTTCGAAGGAAGGGATAGTTGTAGATACTGAGAAGATTGAGGCCATTAGAGAATGGTTGTTCGACAACATAGGTATTCCAGTAGAGGACGAACACTTTCAGTAACCACTCACATAACCAGATCAAAGATCAACACATCGATGTTTTCACATTGCAAAACCCCTATCGGGAAACATCCATGGCCCCAACCAACGCAGCCACTTGGATCAGTTTATTAATGAAAAGAAAAAGATTACAAAGAGTTTTTACAAGATATTTTCTCACAATCGATCGTCGGAAAATGACCCTCCATGCTCTTTAAATAGAGATCATGGACCAATCGGGTGTTAATCCATGTATCAATGGCTGTTAAGATCGAGGAAAATATGAACCGTCGGATCACTCTATGTCGGGAACATATCGTGACCGTCAGATTTCCTAACTACAAATGCATACTATTGCATACTAAAAAAACACACTAGAAAACACACTTTTACCTAACGACACAATAGACTAAGTAGATCTTACTAACTCCTAAGTGTCTAAATATCCTAACATCCCCCCTTGGGATAGGATTGAAGAATTTACAACAGTGACACAATAGGAGAAGGAAGGAGGCATTAGTGCCTATCCCCCCTTAACGAAAACTTCCTGAACTCCTAACATAGATCGAAGTTTGGAAAACTTCGCTTCTGTAAGAGACTTTGTGAAAATGTCTGCAACTTGATCTTTTGTAGGGAAAAAGAGCACTTCAATAACTTGATCATGAATGAGATTTCTGATGAAGTGCATGTGTAGCTCGATGTGTTTTTTACGCTGATGTTGAACTGGGTCTTCGGCGAGCTTGATGGCACTCTAATTTTCACACCAAAGGCTGGTCGGATGCTAGTTCTAGAATCCAAACTCTAAAAGGATCTGTCGAAGCCACAGGGATTCCTGACTTGCATTTACTGTTGCTTGGTACTCTGCTTCTACTGAAGAAAGTGCAATAACCTATTGTTTCTTACATGCCCAAGTGACAGGTCCTGAACCAAGGCTGAAAACATAATCTAGAGTAGACTTCCGATCATCAGGGTCGCCGACCCAATCTAAATCAGTGAAACCAACCAATAAATAAGTCCCCCCTGAACTGTAATGTATCCCAAACTGAATTGTACCACGAACATAATGAAGTGTTCTTTTAGCTGCTTTCCAATGGATTTCATGGGGTGTTTGCATATATTGGGCAACAAGACCAATAACAAAGGAAATATCAGGACATGTATCAGTCAAGTATAAGAGGCTACCAACTAACTGATGATACAGGGTGGCATAAACTCTAGGAGAAGTATAGGTGTCAGAAAGCTTGACTCCAGACTTGAAGGGAGAAGGGGTTGGTTTACAATCGTCCATGTGAAAGTGACGAAGAAGGTCACAAGCATACTTAGACTGGGAAAGAAAAATTCCTTCATTGGTTTGCAAAACTTGGAGGCCAAGGAAATAGTGCAAAAAGCCTAAGTTTGTCATTTCAAATTTCTTCTTAAGGCTGGTTTTCACATGGTTTAAAAGTTTTGAATCACCATTAATAAGGATAAGGTCATCAACATAAAGGACAAGGATTATGATATGGCTTCCTACTTTCTTGGTATAGACATTAGGGTCAGAATGGCATCTAGAGAATCCAGTGGCAATGAGAAAGCTATCCATTTTGGCATACCAAGCTCGGGGAGCTTTCTTGAGACTATAAAGAGATTTCTTGAGGTGATAAACAAGGCTAGAGTCATTCTGGACATAGCCAGGAGGTTGTTCCATGTAGATTTCTTCTTTCAAATCTCCGTGCAAGAAGGCGGATTTAACATCCATCTGATGGACCTCCCATTTATGTGAGGCAACAAGGGAAAGAACAATGTAGATGGAATTCGTTTTTTCTATAGGGGCAAAGGTTTCATTATAGTCAATTCCTTCAACTTGGGAAAATCCTTTGGAAACTAACCGAGCCTTGTGTCTTTCAACACTTCCATCTGATGCATACTTATTTCTGTAGACCCATTTGCATCTAACAAGTTTTCTTCCTTTTGGAAGAGGTACAAGATCCCAAGTATTGTTTTCCATTAAAGAACGATACTCTTCATTCATTGTTGTATCCCAATTTGGATGACTTGAAGCTTATGCAAATGTCTCTGGATCATGAGTTTCTGAAAATTGAGCCAAAAGAGAAGAGGCTCGCTAGAACAACCAACATGTCTGACACTGATCTGAAGGATTACTGACAAGATCACCAGTTGCTTCGCATGTTGAACGGACCCATCTAGGAAGCGATGGAGCTCGTGTTGGTTCAGGTTCAAAGGACTCATCTGGAGGAGGGTGAGTAGGTAGAGGTGGATTTTCATCCTCATTTTCATCATATGAAGAAGAAACCAGATCATAATAAGGCACAAACGTCGAAGATGTATCGCAGACCGAAGAAGGCACAACCATCGAATTAGGCTCGCAGGCCAAGATATTTTCATCAAATTTAACATCTCTTCTAATAATAATTTCATTACAATGTGATTGAAGAATTCTGTAACCTTTGACATCTTCAGAATAACCACCAAATATACAATTATCACTTTTAGGCTGCAATGCTTTCCTTTTCTCATCAGGAATGTGAGCCCATGCTATACTTCCAAATACACGGAAGTGACTTACATCTGGTTTAATTTTAGTCCAAGCTTCTTCCTGTGTTATATTTTTAAGAGCCTTTGTGGGAGTGCGATTTACTATGTAATTTTCACAGTTGATGGCTTCCACCCAATACTTTAGACTTAATCCCTTAGATTGGATCATTCAATTAGCCATTTATTTTAATGTGCAGTTCTTTCTCTCAACAACACCATTTTGTTGTGGTGTATATGGATCAGTGTGTTGCATTTGGATTCCCTATGTAGTGCAGTAGCTTGTAAAATTACTGTTCACATATTCGCCTCCATTATCTGTTCTTAACCTTTAAATTTGATGTCCAGATTGCTTTTCTACAAGGGCCTTGTAGGCCAAAAACTTGTCAAAAACTTCACTCTTGAGTTTTAAGAAGTAAACCCAAGTATGTCTGGAAAAGTCATTAATGAAAGTTAAGAAGTACTTGCACCCAAAAAAAGAAGGAGAAGAAAGTGGACCACACAAATCACTATGAACAAGCTTCAAAGGATCCGAGGCATGCGAAGAGGCACGTTTGTCAAAAATCTCCCAATGATGTTTGTCGAGAACACAACTGGCACAAACACCATCTCTGCATGAAACAAGAGGAAGACCAGTCACCATCTATTGATTACATAGTTGCTGCAATGAGCGATAGTTTAGATGACCAAACCGCTCACGCCAAAGTTTGCTCAAGTCATCGCTATGAGCAACAAAAAC
>JASDQU010106025.1:96835-118778 GCA_032191745.1 Picea mariana
TTGCAAGAACATGCTTAGGATCTTTTAGATCCTTGATTACAACTTGGTGAGGTGAAAACTCGACGGTTTTACCTTCACCTGAATGAGTGATTTGATATACTGATAGAAGGTTACAAGAAAGATTTGGAACACATAATACATCATTGAAATGACCATTATCTACTTGAACTGTTCCACATCCTACAACACTAAGAGATCTATCATCACCAACAAATATTTTCTTGGTGTTAAATTCATTTAGAGCAGAAAATATGGCTTTATCCTTAGCCATATGATAAGATGCTCCTGAATCAATAAGCCACTCATAAGAAGAATAAGTAGTAGTAGAGTTTGAATTGAAGGAGAAACCAGAAGCAGAAAGTGCATGTTCGTGAGAAGAAGAAGTAGAATCAATACTGATGTTGTGCTTCTTCATCGTTGCTTCTAAAACTACCATCTTCTTGAAACATTTGGACTCATCATGACCATCTTTATCANCCACTCATCAAAAGAAGAAGTAGTAGTAGAATTTGAATTGAAGGAGAAACCAGAAGCAGAAAGTGCATGTCTGTGAGAAGAAGAAGTAGAATCAATATTGATGTTGTGCTTCTTCATCGCTGCTTCTAAAGATGCCATCTTTTTGAAACAATTGGACTCATCATGACCATGTTTATCACAAAAGTTGCAATGTCTATTAGTATTCTTACTTTTATATTTTTCTCCTTTGTCACCAGTAGGACCTGAAGTTGTCTGAGAAGGTTTGGGACTCTTATATTGTTTGTTGTTGTAGTGAGGATTTTGCTTCTTGGGATACTTGGGTTTATCTTTTTGCTGGGCAACTAAGGCTTTGTTGGAGAGACCTGCAGGGTTCATCACTTCAAATTATACAAGCTTATCTTACTCTCAAATCAAAGAAGCACAAAAGGACTCAAGATTGGTTTTTTCATAAGATTCTTCCCCTAGAGCCTCTCTCATGGCATGAAAGGTAGATACAAACACAAAATATGCACTACCTAGGTTAGAAAGAATATGATAGATGCAACACTCTTCTTCCATCTTTATCTTACATTCTTCACATAAAATTCTGAGTGTTTTAAACCTAGATAGATAGTCTCTAAGGAAAGAAAAATCATTTGGACTCAAGGTTAGTATTTGATTTTCTAACTGTTGTTCTCGAATAATATTGAGTTTACCAAACACAGATTCAATCGTGTCCCAAGATTCTTTGGGGTCATCAATATCTTGAAGGTGGTACCTTAAATCAAGAGAGATGGAAATTCTGATTAGTCCACGTTCTTCGTCATTCCTATTATCCCACTTGGATTTTTTTATCAACATCAGTGGGTGTTTTTTCCTTTCCCAAGGTAATTTGGTACAAGCCTTTACTTCTTAATAAATCTTCCATATGAGATTTCCATTGGAAGTAGTTGTTGCTGGTAAGAAAGACAATACTTGTAGAAGCCATATTAAATATGTAGATAATGTGGATTTAAAAAATGAAACTGATGATTTGGATGGAAAGATCTCGAAAAGTTATGCGGTTTTAGAAAAAAACGGCACTGAAAACGTACTTCCGATGTTAGAGTTATGGCCTTTTAAAAAAAGACACAATCGATAACCAAATGACCACGTGATTGTGTAAGTTGCTTTATGAAGTGACCCACTTTTATAAAGAGAAGTGGGATCACTTTTACAATGAAGTTACTTTATAACAGAAAATTTGCATGCAAAATAAATAACTCTAAAATAAAATATTAAAGCTACTTATAGTGATTCACTTTTATACTTGAAGTGAAATACACTTCACAATTTTAGCATGATTTTTTTCAAAAAATGTAACAAAAGAGAGACTTGAACTCAAGGCCTCTTACTTAATAAAGAAACTTTTAACCAAATGATCTAGCAAAACATATTGTAATGTTCAGAAGGAGGATTGGGGGTGTTGTTGTTGTTGTAGTGGAAGACGGCCTTGGAGAGCTTGCTAAAAAGAAAACTCTTTTCACACAAGAAAAAAATTTCGCTTCTCGATGATAACAAAGGTTAGATCTCGGTTAGCTTACCTGAAAGATTCACCTTTTCATATCAGTTTATGGTTTTCCAAGATCACATAGGGTGCGGGGAAAAGAGCATACATAGATTTAAAAGAGTAGCAACCAGGAAAGAAATAAAACAAAACCGAAATAAAACCAAAATACTACTCTACAAAAATTTTAAAAAAATGCGTATTCAAGCTTTATACCTCCGGATCTGACTGTTATGGCCGTATCTTGGGAAAATGGAAACCTTTTCGAGTGAAACGAAAAGTGTTCCTAATTGAAACGGGCACTCCAGACGCAATGGAACAATCCTCTCATCCCATAAATGTACGAAAGTGACATAAAGTGGATATGAGACAACTAGGCTTCATGATCTCGATCTACAACATGAGCGGGTCTTCAAACAGGATCTGATACCATGTTCGACAACACAGGTATTCCAATAGAGGATGAACACCTTCAATAACCACTCACATAACCAGATCAAATATTAACACACCGATGTTTTCACATGGTAAAACACCTATGGGGAAACATATATGGCCCCAGCCAACACGGCCACTTGGAACAGTTTATTAATGCAAAGAAAAAGATTAAAGAGAGATTTTACAAGAGAGGTTCTCACAATCGATCATCGACAAATGACCCTCCATGATCTTTAAATAGAGATCATGGACCAATCGGATGCTAAGCCATGGATCAATGGCCGTTAATATCGAGGAGAATATGAACCGTCAGATCACTCTATGTCGGGAACATATCGTGACCATCGGATTTCCTAACTACAAATGCATACTAATGCATACTAAAGAAACACACTAGAAAACACACTTTCACCTAACGACACAGTAGACCAAGTAGATATTACTAACTCTTAAGTGTCTAAATATCCTAACAATGGTTAGCGCCAAAGAATGTGACAGAAGTCAGATCCTTCATGGGTCTAGCTGGATATTACAGAAGGTTTATCGCAGGGTTCTCAAGTATATCTCACCCTATCACTTCCTTGCAAAGGAAGGAGAAAAATTTTCAGTGGAAATATCATTGTGAGAAAATATTTCAACAATTGAAACAAGTGTTAACCAGTGCTTTGATATTAACAATTGCAGATCCAAACGAAGATTTTGTGGTGTGCACTGATGCATGCAAAGAAGGACTGAGAGGAGTCCTTAGTCAGAATGGATTTGTAATCTGTTATGAATCCAGAAAGTTGAAAGAGCACGAAATGAACTATGCAACTCATGATTTTGAGTTGGAAGCCATAGTTCACACTTTAAATAAATGGAGGCATTACCTCATGGGAAGGATGTTCGAACTGAGAATAGACCATAACGATTTAAAGTATTTGTTTGACCAACCAACCTTGAACGCTAGGTAGAGTAGGTGATTGGAGTTTCTCTATGTATACGATTTTGATATCAAGCATATCAAAGGGAAGGAGAACAAAGTGCCTGATGCACTCAGCAGGAGAGTACACGAATTACATGCTACAACCATTAGCATGTTCCAAACTGATATAAAGGGAAAAATTTCATAGGCTGCAAATACAAATTTGCAATACAGGGATTTGGTAGCAAAGCTACAACAAGGTAATATGCCACTGAAACTTGAGAATTATAAATTGGAAACTGATGGAACACTTTTGTACAAGAACATAATTTATGTACCTAATGTTCAAGATGTAAAACTTATGATTTTGCATGAAATGCATAATGTGCCTTATGCAGGGCACCTTGGATATCAAAAAACTGTAGCAACAATCAAGAGCCATTACTTTTTGCCAAGTATGAAGAAAGAAATCGTTGAATACATCATCAGATGTATGGAGTGACAGAAGGTTAAATCTTAGCATAGGCACCCAACAAGGTTGTTGCAACCTTTACCCATTCCTGAGTGGAAGTGGGAAGTGGTGACAATGAATTTCATCACCGGGTTTTCCAGAACCGACAAGAAGCACGATTCAATCACGGTGGTGGTGGAAAAGCTTACGAAATATGCCCATTTCATTCCATTAAAGACTACTCACAAGGCAACGGATGTTGCCGACGTCTTTATGAACGAAGTGGCATGATTGCATGGAATTCCCAAGACAATTGTGTCTGACAGAGACCCGAAATTTACTTCAAATTTATGGAAGGGGTTGTTCAAAGGATTCAAAATGAATCTAAATTTTAGCACAGCTTATCATCCCGAGTCTGATGGACAGACAGAGAGGGTGAACAGAGTAGTAGAATACACTCTAAGGATGTATGTGATGGACAAACCATCGAAATGGGAAGACTACGTGCACTTGGTAGAATTCACCTACAATAATGGGTATCAAGCATCGTTGAAGATGAGCCCATTTGAAGAAATTTATGGCAGAAAGTGCAATACGCCACTAAGATGAGATAATCCAGCTGAGAGGGAAGTGGTTGGGCCAGTGTTGCTCAAGGAAATGGAAGAGAAGATGGTAAAAATTAAGAAGAATTTAAAGGATGCCCAAGACAGGCAGAAAAGTTATGCTGATAGGAATAGGACCCACAAAGAGTTCAAAGTGGATGACCATGTTTTCTTGAAAGTAAAAGCCAATAGAAATTCCCTGAAGCTGGAAAACTGCGCCAAGTTGGCAGCCAGATTTTGTGGGCCATTTGAAATCCTAGAAAGGATTGGGCTAGTTTCATATATGCTTGCATTACCTACATCCATGAGTATACATAATGTGTTTCATGTTTCATTGCTTAAGAATGATATACTTGATGCTAATCATGTAATTGATTGGAATTTGATTCAGGTGGAGCAAGAAGGTGTCCTGTAAGTGCATCCTGTGCGCATATTGGACCGGAAAAGAAAACAACTCTAGAATCGATCCATAGGGCTTGTAAAGGTCTAGTGGACCTAGTATGGTCCCAAGGATGCGACATGGGAGCATCAGGATGCTATGCGGGAAGAATACCCTGATATTTTTGAAGATTTTGAAAAAGATCTCGTTGATGTTGTGTGAAAGTTGCACTGAGGACAATGCAAAAATAAGCGGAGGGGATTGTAATATCCCCAAGGACGAACCCTGTTGTAATCATGTTACGAATTTTAAATCATGTTTTGTAGGCTGGTGAGCCGAGTATTGATAAGTTGGTAGGATTATGTGTTTATTAGGCTAGAGATCCTAAGTATTAAGGCCATAAGTTTGTTTTTGTATATGTATTATGCATAACATTAATAAAAATATAAACATCGTTGCGTGCAGACTGACCATGAAGAAAGAGTGATGGAGGACTAAGCTTCTACATAGTGGGTAAGGGAAAAGGGGTTGAAAGGTTGGAAAGAGAGGCTAAGTGTTGATCCTAGGGGATAATCTTGGGGGCTTAAGTCCTTGGCAATAATAATTTATTATTATTCAAAAAGATATGTGACAAAACATGTTTTTTATCCTAAGTTCCTAGAAGGGGAAACATGCGCAAAAGGGAACACATGATGATGGAGTGCATGCAGCCACATCGGTGACATGTGTCGACCCTGACACATGCAATTTAACCCAAAGATTGAGCCGTGGAGGGGGTTTTTCCTCCATTCTGACGTGAGCTGTCTAAACCGTGAGAGTCCGGGAGGTCCTCCGTTGTTGTGTCTGTGCTACCAGCTTCCAGATCCTCTGTCTGAAAACCGTTTCCTTTGCTTTGGAACCTCTGTTGTTTTTACCCTCACGCAATTCTAAGAACCAAAATTGGTGAAATGTTCTGTCTCTTTTGTGGAAATCGACACTGGGGAAATCGCCTGAGCGTGTTGTGTCTAGCATCTGTTCGTTTCCATTTTCGGACCTATGCCCATCTACTATTGCGACTGACATCCTTGCATGAATGAGTGTTGAAACATGGTTGTGGCCGTTTCCTGTTTTCCACACTTTGTTTTATTGTTGTTGCTTTCACCCGTGAGTTAGCTAAAAGCTGTTGTTGTTGCCTTCATCCTGAACTTGCGGGAATTGAGTTGAATACTGGGTGAAGAACTGGGTTGTCAGGTCTGTGGTAGAAGAGGCAGGTTTTCAGCACTGTGAACATCTCTCTTCAGGTGAGAGAGCTTGTTGGGAAGTGGTTTTCTCCCAGAGTGAGTCCAAAACTAGCTACGGAGCTCCGAGAATTCCTGATCCGGCCTGTTACCGAGGCCCAAAGAGGGAGGTGAAGCACCGATGGATTGTGCTTGTGAAGGTGTATACTCCTAGGAGGAACATGCAAGTGGTGAATAAGAGTCCGTTAGTAGTGGGCGTAAGAAGGCTCTTGGGGAGAATCCTTCTGGTTTCTCTTTGTAGTTTTCTTGTAACCTCATCCTAGCCTACAATTCCCCTGCCTTGGGTGGAGCTTAGTCCGAGCTCGGGGGTGACCGACTATTGAGCATGATGAGCAGTGAGGTCTAAGGCTGGGAGGTTCATGGAAGGTCTGCACATGGTTGGTGGAGTTACTACAATTTCAAAGATAAGTATATGCATGTGTTTAAATTCATTTTTTAAATACATGTCTGTGATGCTTGCAATATTATTATGTATTCCGTTGCGATGATGTTTACTGTTGATTGAATTATTTCTGTATGTTAGCAATGATTATATGTTTACTCTGTTAATCCATTTAATTTCATTTAAATGCATAATATATAAGTATGAGAATATTTTCGTGTAGTAGCGTTGCCCGACAAGGGGGTTGATGGCCGGGGGCATTACAATATGGTATCAGAGCTCAAAAGTCTAAGAAAGGGTTGTGTTTGGTAGCATTGCTGGCCTGTTGGTGGCCGAGGATGTTACACTTCCACTTCTAATTAAGATCAAGGGATTGAAAAGTAATTGACCAAATTAAAATTACAAGAATCTCTTGAGACTTGAACTCCACTTTCTCAAGGATCCTTTCTTTGAAGGTTTCTTCTTGTTCGACAACATAGGTATTCCAATAGAGGACAAACACCTTAAATAACCACTCACACAACCACATAAAATATCATCACACCGATGCTTTTACATGGTAAAACCCCTATGGGGAAACATCCAGGACCCCAACCAACGTGGTCACTTGGAGAAATTTATTAATGAAAAAGAAAAATACTACAGAGATATTTACAAGAGAGTTTCTCACAATCAATCATTGGAAAATGACCCTCCATGATCTTTAAATAAAGATCATGGACTAATCAAGTTTTAATTCACATATCAATGTAGCTGCTAAGATCAAAGAGAGTATGAACCATGAGATCACTCTATATTGGGAACATATTGTGACTGTCAGATTACCTAACTGAAAATGCATACTAAAGAAACACACTTTTACGTAACGACACATTAGACCAAGTTGATCTTAACTAACTCTTGAGTGTCTAAATATCCCAACATCCTCCCATAAGAACAAATTGGGATAGGATTGAATGATTTGCAAATGTAAAACAATAGGAGAAGGAAGGAGGCATTAGAGCCTACCGCCCCCCCCCTTAATGACAACTTCCTAAAATCCTAACATATATGGAGGTTTGGAAAACTTCACTTATGCAAGAGACTTTGTGAAAATGTCTACAAGTTGATCTTTTGCAGGGAAAAACAGTGCTTTAATAACTCGATCATGAATGATATTTGTGATGAAGTGCATGTGTAGCTCCATGTGTTTGTTGCACTGATGTTGAGCTAGGTCTTTAGAAAGATTGATGACACTCAAATTATTGCAACAGAGGGTTGCGACATGATGTTGCTAGAATCCAAACATTGAAGGGATTCGTCTAAGCAACACGACTTCTTGATTTGCATAACTACTACTCGGTACTTTGCTGTTGAAGAAAGAGAAATAGCACGTTGTTTCATATAGGCACAAGTGACATGAAACATAACATTTAGTAGACTTTCGATCATAAATTTCGTCGTCCAAATCTGAATTAGTGAAACCAATTAATAAAGGAGTCTACCCCAAGCTGTAATATATCTTGAATGGAATTGTATCATGTACATACGAAAGTATCCTTTTAGTTGCTTTCCATATACTAGGAAACAAGACCGACAATAAAGGAAATATTAGGATGAGTATGAGTCAAATATAAGAGGCTACAAACTAACTGATGGTATAAGGTGGCATCAACTTCAGGAAAAGTACAAGTGGAAACAAGTTTGTCTCCAAACAGGAAGGGAGAAGGGATTGTTTAGAATCTTCCATGTGAAAGTGACGAAGAAGGTCACAAGCATACTTACACTAGGAAATAAAAATTCCTTCCTTGGTTTGCAAAACTTGGAGGCTAAGGAAATAGTGAAAATATCCCAAGCTAATCATTTCAAATATCTTATTTATTATCACGATTCTGGTCACTATCCCTAACAATAACTTTTCGATTTCTAATTATATTTATGGTCATTATATCTTCCTTTGACATGGATCAACCTATGTTTATATTTGATTATTTTACCCATCCTCTTTTCTTTTATGAGGTAAGTTGTTTCATTTTGTAATTTATTTGTTAGTTATTCTTCTACTATTGCAGTCTATATATATAAAGATTTGTGCATGATTATTATTTAATACAAACATCTAAATTGTTTTAATATAGTGTAACCATGTAAAGCACAAGCAAAACAATGACACAAAATCGACAAAGAAGCAATAAATGCAATGAGGTAGAAGAAAGGAAATATACTACGAAGATGAAGCGATGCATTTTTTGTGATATAATGGTTGTTTTTTTTACACTATTTGATGGTATTTCAACAAATTTTGACCATCAAATTGTTTAAATTTTTTTTAAAGTTTTATTATTTAGTAAATAAAATCCTAAACACAATGTAAATTCAATTTTATTTTAAAATTTGAGAATTTTTTTTTTAATTATAATCATATAATTAAAATACTAAACACAATGTAAAAAAGAGAGAACCAAATTTAAAAAATATTCTTTGTAGAATCATAGCATCCATATGTGTGAGTCGGACCATAATCAATGCCCTATCGGTATTATATTGAAAATCTTTCACAATTTGCATCATATTTTCAAAAAAATCAAATTAATAAAAAAAATCAAATGTCTATAACATTCATGGTTTCATTGTATTAATATAATTCAAGAATGAACAATGAAAAGACTAAAAGTCTAAGATAGAAAGGTTATTAAAGGTGTAAAAATCATGCTTAATTAAAACTTTCAATGGTTAAAAATATGGTTTATTCATAAAACAATTTTGGACATTGTTACAAATTTAATGTTCAATCCAAGCCACCTCAAAATGAATTAGTGGAAGGCTTGAAAAATAAAGAGGGTGGCGAGTTGTAGCTTTCGCTCGTGGGACAACAACATTCTTAAGTAGGGTTAATGGACTTGTGGAAGGAATCTTCTGAAATCAGAGAAATGACCATTCTTTGTTTGAATTATATGTTTCTTCCCCACTTAGTAGGATCCATTTGAATTTGAATAATGGGAATGGGTTCTTGAAAACACTACCATGGGTATCACCCATGAATTATGGATTGGTTGAGTGATGGACACACTCATACATGAGTGTGAGTAAGAGATAACATGAACCTCATTAGAATTCATTTCTTTCCAATCCTACCCATTCCAATCTTATTTAATAGCCACATTATAAAAAAAATATGTTTTCCGTCACTTAAAACATTATTCCCATATGCATCACATATAGGTTTGAACGGTCCCCATAATCATTCAAAATTTTAACAATGAAGTCGTTGTTGAGGAATCAAAACTCTAGAATCTCATACTGATGAAAACTAGTTATTTAAATTCATTATAGCACAAATCCATCATTTAAAGAGAGGTTTTATCTCAGGAGAACCATTCCAATTCGTAAAACCAAAGAAAATAGTACGATTCCCTTGAGGGAATTCCTACCTTAAAAAATATTTACGAATCCCTTTATATCATGGATATTTTTTTTGTTGATTAACTAATCCATTATTTGATGTCTTGATTAACTAATCCACACTATTTAGAAAGTGATAATTTTAAAAAATAATAATAATAATATAAACAATAATATTTAGAAAGTATGGATTAGTTAATCAATACATCAAATTATTGATTAAGAAAGTATGGATTAGTTCATCAATCCTTGAGGGAATTCCTACCTTAAAAAATATTTACGAATCCCTTTATATCATGGATATTTTTTTTGTTGATTAACTAATCCATTATTTGATGTCTTGATTAACTAATCCATACTTTCTTAATCAATTATTTGATGTATTGATGAACTAATCCATACTTTCTTAATCAATAATTTGATGTATTGATTAACTAATCCATACTTTCTAAATATTATTGTTTATATTATTATTATTATTTTTTAAAATTATCACTTTCTAAATATTATTGTATATATTTTTATTAATTTTTTTAAATAGTAAGATTTATTTTAATAAAGGATGTTAGAAAATAAAAAATTATTTAATTAATAATCAACCTTACAAAATAAATATAAAAGAGGTACTCAAGGAATGACTAATTTAATAATATTTTTTTATTTAATTATATTAAAATTAGAAATAAAATTAAATTAACATTGAAGTCAAAGGGGAAAATGAGGAGTAAGTTAGGAAAAGTCACATAAACCAAATTTAAGAAAACAAATAAATAAGGAAGGGGTTTAATGATCTAAATTATGAATACTAGGCTATATGATCTTTGAGACTAGATTTGAAGGATCTACTAGTTTGGCCGGTGTGCAATTTGCCATAGAAGTAGGGAATTTGGTGTACTCCTTGGACAAACACATGGTCTCATTTATCTTTGGTAGTTATAAATAATTATTCAAGGGTTTTATAAGGTTTACAAAGATTTTTAATTTTCTTTTTGGCCAATATCTTTTGTAGTACCTTGCATGTAGGGAAGAAAAATGAGAGCCAGGGGAGGGGAAGAGGAACAACATAAATAATTTCCTACCCCTATAGGAGGCTTGACCTGGGTCTAAATATAAACCTATATTCCATTTGTTGGTTCTCTTTTATGGGTCTCAACTTATATCTTGGAGGTTTCCTTCCTATACTTCCACTTCTAATTAAGATCAAGGGATTGAAAAGTAACTCACGATTAAAATTGCAACAATCTCTTGAGACTTGAACTTGACTTTCTCAAGGATCCTTTCTTTCAAGGTTTCTTTTTGTTCGACAACATAGGGATTCCAACAGAGGAAAAAGACCTTCAATAACCAGTCACACAACCACATCAAAGATCAACACACCCATGTTTTTACATGGTAAAAAATTTATTTAATTAATAATCAACCTCTCAACATAAATATAAAAGAGGTAGTCAAGGAATGACTAATTTAATAATATTTTTTCATTTAATCATATTAAAATTATAAATAAAATTAAATGAACAGTGAAGTCAAAGGGGAAAATGAGGAGTAAGTTAGGAGAAGTCACATAAACCAAATCTAAGAAAACAAAGAAGGAAGGAAGTGGTTTAATGATCTAAATAATGAATACTAGGCTATATGATCTTTGAGACTAGATTTGAAGGATCTACTAGTTTGGCCAGTGTGCAATTTGCCATAAGAATAGGGAATTTGGTGTACTCCTTGAACAAACATGCGGTCTTGTTTATCTTTGGTAGTTATAAATAATTTTTCAAGGGTTTTATAAGGTTCAAAGAGATTTTTAATATTCTTTTTGGCCAATATCTTATAAATATATTTTGTAGTACCTTGCATGTAGGGAAGAAAAATGAGAGCGAGGGGAGGCGAAGAGGAACAACATAAATAATTTCCTACCCATATAGAAGGCTTGACATGGGTCTAAAGATAGACATATCTTCCATTTGTTGGTTCTCTTTTATGGGTGTCAACTTATATCTTGGAGGTTTCCTTCCTATACTTCATGTAATATCCCCAAGGACAAACCCTGTTGTAATAATGTTTATGAATTGTAAATTATGTTTTGTAGGTTGGTGAGATGAGTATTGATAAGCTGGTAGGATTGTGTGTTTATTAGGCCACATAGCCTAAGTATTAAGGCTAGAAGCCTGTTTTTGTATATGTATTATGCAGAACATTCATAAAAATATAAACATCACTGCGTGTAGACCGACCACGAAGAAAGAGTGATGGGGGACTAAGATTCCACAGAGTGGGTAAGGGAAAAGGGGCTGAAAGGTTGGAAATAGAGTCTAAGTGTTGAGCCTAGGGGCTAAGCTTTGGGGATTAATTCCTTGGGAATAATAATTTATTATTATTCGAAAAGCTATGTGAAAAAACATGTTTTTTATCCTAAGTTCTTGGAAGGGGAAACGTGCGCAAAAGGGAACACAGGCTGATGGAGTGCATGCAACCTCATGGGCGACATGTGTCGGCCCTGGCACATGAAATTTAAGCCAAATATTGAGCCATGGAGGGGGTTCGTCCTCCCTTTTTTCGTGAGCTGTCTGAATCGTGAGAGTCTGGGAGGTCCTCCATTGTTACGTCTGTGCTACTAGTTTCCAGATCCTCTGTCTGAAAACTGTTTTCCTCTACTTTGGAACCTCTGTTGTTTTTACCCTCACGTGATTCTGAGAACCAAAACCAGTGAACTGTTCCGTGTCTTTTGTGGAACACGACATCGGGGAAATCGCCCGAGCGTGTTGTTTCTAGTGTCTAGCCATTTCCATTTTTGGACCTATTCCCATCTATTGTTGCGACGGTCATCCTTGCATGAATGAGTGTTGAACCGTTGCTGTGGGCGTTTCCTGTTTTCCACACTCGGTTTTCTTGTTTATGCTTTCACCCGTGAGTTAGCTAAAAGTTGTTGCTATTGTTGTCATCCTGAACTTGTGGGAATTGAGTTGAAGACTGGTTGAAGAATCGGGTTTTCAGGCCCGTGGTAGAAGAGGCGGGTTGTCAGGTGTGTGACCATCTCTCTCCAGGTGAGAGAGCTTGCTGGGAAGTGGTTTTCTCCTAGAGTGATTTCAGCACCAGCTATGGAGATCTGAGAATTCATGATCTAGCCTGTTGTCGAGGCCCAGAGAGGGAGGTGAAGCACCAATGGACTGTGCTTGTGAAGGTGTATACTCCCATGTGGAAAAAGCATGTGGGGAATGAGAGTCCATTAGTAGTGGGCATAAGAAGGATCCTGGGGAGAATCCTTCTGGTTGCTCTATGCAGTTTTCCTGTAACCTCAGCCTAGCCTAGGATTCCCTTGCCTTGGGTGGAGCTTAGTCCCAATTCGTGGGTGACCCACTGTTGAGCGTGATGAGCAGTGAGGTCTACGGCTGGGAGGTTCATGGAAGGTCTGCATGTGGTTGGTGGAGTTACTACAGTTTCAAAGATAAGTATATGCATGTGTTTAAATTCAATTTTTAAATGCATGTATTTGATGCTTGCAATATTTTCATGTATTCTATTGCGATGATGTTTATTGTTGATTGAATTATTTATGTATGTTAGCAGTAATTTTATGTTTACTCTGTTAATCCATTTAATTTCATTTAAATGCATAATATATAAGTATGAGAATTTTTCCGCGTAGTAGCATTGCCTGGGAAGGGGGTTGATGGTCGGGGGCATTACAATATGGTATCAGAGCTCAAAAGGCTAAGCAAGGGTTGTGTTTGGTAGCATTGTCAGCCAATTGGTGGCCGGGGATGTTACAATATGGTATCAGAGTGCCATGTTTTCAACGCTAAGCTTGGATGGGCTGGATAAGTGGTCTTTGGACCCGAGGTTTTGAAAGAAAATTGTGTTTGGAGGACTAATTTCAAAACTTAGATTATTTTTAAGTGCCAAGGGGTTACATTGGCCACATTACAAAGCTCAGGAGGAGTTGCGGTAGAGTAAAACCATAGCCATAGATCATCTATAAAGGAGAATATTTGGATCGTCGAATCCAAGTCCAGACACTAAGGAGAGTGTGCAGAAGAGATCAGATGTGGGACATCAGATATGAGTGTGTGGACCAACACCCGTTGGATCCAGGAAATGTGCACAAGGTTTAAAACCTTTGTTGCACAAGAGTCTAGAAATCATGATATGCGAATCCATGACATCATCAGAACCATCCATCTGGAGGGACGCGTGAAGAGGGATCAACCTTTCGTTGACTCATGACTTAAAAAGGTCAAAGGGCGAGTCCGTGAGAATTTGAGAAACGTGAATTTGCGATCAAATCAAAATCATTGATCAAGGAGAGATCTGGAATGTTAATTGTCCAGGAATGATTGTGACATTTCAGGAATCGAAAGAACGAAGGGGGGGTACTTTCAACGTCGCGACACACGAAATACCGATACGTGAAAACTTGACGAGATCTGAACCGTCAGATCGTGAGGAAGTTAGGAACTTCATATTAGGAGCTCTAAAACTTTGACATTTTGGGAGATTGGTTGTCGGGAGAAGTGAGATGTGCGGACTCACAAACTCCCGAGGCCTGAAATCGCGAACTCCCGATGGGCCAAAGTATTAGGTAGGGCTGTTGTGACTGGGATGTGTGCCACGTGCCAGTGGGTCCCGAAGGAAAAATTTGACGTAGTAGGGCCAGATGGCATCACCCGAGGTAACGTGGACCTTCTTAAGGTCACCATGTGTCACCACCTTGGTTGGTGACAACTCTGCTGTGAGCCTGGTGGTGAGAAAGGTTGAAAGTTTGGAAGTCAGGATTTGGACAGGAAAGTGGGTGTTAGAGCATCCAGGACCGAAACCCTGAAACCTGAAACCCCGAAGTTTCATTTAGATAACCTTGTAGATCTAGCGATTGGTCATGACCCTTTGTCGCGTGAGGCTGGGGAAACAAAGGAAAAGGGCTATAGCCCGAGTGTATTGCAGAGTCGAGAAGAGCTTAGAAAATTCATGGAAACCGAATATTTTCTTGAATCAAGTTGTTTTTGAATGTTGTGGAACTTGTTGAGAATTAATGACTTGATAAATTTTGGTTGTCTGTACATTGTGTTTGTAGAAGTTTAGCAAGTGCCAAAAACGAGTAGAAATCCCACTGAGTGCAAAAGAAATGGAAAGCACACAGACTACTTCCTGTTCCGAGGATGCAACAAAAGGAATGGATGTTCACTTGGGAGTTGAAGGATCGAACTCCAATGGGCATGGAGAAGAGATAGATAAGGAAGGAAACATGATGAAAATTGTTGAAAAATTGCAGAAAGATGCCCAAACTTGCCGAGCGGATAGAAAAAATCTCAGAAAATCTCAAGAAAAACAAGGTGAATTTAACATAAAGTTGTTAAAGAGTTTGGAGAGAATAGAGAAGAAGTTAGATTAGGATAGCGACTCGAGTAGAATAGGGAGTCACCAGACTTCTTAGGGAAGAAGGTTAAGGAGTGTGGGTAGACACCATCATCACTCCCAATGTTGCTCCAAGAAAAGGACACATAGTAGTTCCAGCCCATTTCCTACTAGAAAGCACTGGAGATCGGGAGTAGATGGATTTAAGGGAGATATGAATAAGATTAAGCCGCCTACGTTTGATGGAGAGCATAAGAAGGAGGAAGATGTCGAAACATGGTTGCTTGGCATGCGGAAATATTTCCAACTGTAGAATTATTCCTCTCATGCAGAAGGAAGAATTGCAATGTATCAATTGAAGGGAAAGGCATCCATGTGGTGGGATCAACTTGTGAAAGTCCAACACCTTAGGGAGAAAGATATCACTTGGAAGGAATTCAAGATGTATTTCGAGAAGAAATGCTTGACTAAAAGATACTACGATAGAAAGATGAAAGAGTTCTTTGAACTCAAGCTCGACAACATGACCATGGATGAATACGAGCGAAGATTTTTGGAATTAATCAAGTATGTTCCATTCATCAATGATGAAACTATCAAGATTCAAAGGTAACTGAGTGGACTGCCACCTTCCATTGGGGACAAGATCCAATATGATGACCCAAAATCTATGGAAGAAATGATAAGAAGAGAAAAATGCTTATATGAATAGAAAAGAGAGAAGCCTACTTTCCGGAAGGCTTGGGAAGACAAGAAGAAATTCCAGATGGATCAGGAGGAAGAAGGGAAGAAAACCTCCCTTTTTTAAGAACATTCCTCAAGGAAAACCATAGTTTAGAGAGCCGAGAATGTCTGATGTAGGGGAAAAAAATCCAAGACAGATGCCCATTCAGTGTTGGGACTGTAAAGAGAACCACAGGTACAGAGATTGTCCCCATAAAAATGGAAAATTGAGAGTTGTCCATAATGTTCAGCAACCTGAAATAGTGGAGGACATGGGCAGTAGAATGTCAAGGTGCTACGGAACCCTAGACAACAAGCAAGATGAATATCAGTCACACATGATTGAAGTGGAAGGTATGATTAACAATCAACCCTTTACTATTTTAATTGATTCAGGGGCTAGCCATAGTTATATAGATCCTATAGTGGTGGAAAGTTTTCATTTGTTGAGAAGAAAACATGAAAAGTCTTGGTTAGTGCAACTGGCTACAGAAACCAAGAGGAAAGTCACTGAGTTGGTTAAGTCTTCTTCTGTGGACATGAATGGACTGAGCACAAAGGTTGAATTGAATTTTATGCCTTTAGGTTCTTATGACTGTCTAATTGGTATGGATTGGTTGGATCAATACCATGCCATCTTGGACTTTCATAACAAGGAATTCACTTTCCTGGATGAGAAAGAGAATCAAAAAATAGTCCAAGGAATTCCCAAAGTTGTTGCTATTAGAGAAATCTCAACAATGTAGCTGAAGAAGTGCTACAGAAAAGGCTGTCAATTATTTGCATCCCATGTGGAGGAAACACCTAAAGATAAGGTGTCAAATATCGAAGACCATGCGATACTAAAGAAGTTTGAGGAAATATTTAAGGAGATACCTAGACTACCTCCAAAAAGAGATATAGACTTCTCAGTAAATTTGACGCCTGGAGAAACTCCAGTGTCAAAATCTCCTTATAGAATGAGTATGCCAGAGCTAAAAGAGTTGCAATTACAACTTGAAGAGATTCTCAAGAAGGCGTACATACGCCCAAGTGTGTCGCCTTGGGGTGCCCTGGTCTTGTTTGTGAAAAAGAAGGATGGGATGTTGAGATTGTGTATCGATTTCAGACAATTGAACAAAGTAACTGTAAAGAACAAATATCCTCTATTGAGGATTGATGACCTCTTAGATCAGTTGAAGGATGCGAAGATCTTTTCGAAGATATACCCCAGGTCGGGATATGACCAGGTAAGGATAAAAGATGAATACATCAGCAAGACCGCCTTTAGAACAAGGTATGGTCATTACGAGTTCAAAGTGGTGTTGTTTGGGTTTTCTAATGCACCCGTTGTTTTTATGTGCCCGATTAATGGTGTATTCAGGGACTATCTAGACAAGTTTGTCATAGTCTTCCTGGATGACATTCTGGTATATTCCAAGTTAGAGGAAGAGCATGAAAAACTTCTTAGGATGGTGTTGCAAGTGCTAAGAGAGCACCAGTTGTAATCCAAGTTGAGAAAATGCTCGTTTTATCAGGAGTAGATCCATTACTTGGGGCATATTATTTCGAAGGAAGGGATAGTTGTAGATCTTGAGAATATTGATTCCATTAGAGAATGGTTGTTCGACAACATAGGTATTTCAATAGAGGATGAACACCTTCAGTAACCACTCACATAACCAGATCAAAGATCAACACACTGATGTTTTCACGTGGTAAAACCCCTACAGGGAAACATCCACGGCCCCAACCAACGCGACCACTTGGATCAGTTTATTAATGCAAAGAAAAAGATTATAGAGAGATTTTACAAGAGATTTTCTCACAATCGATCATCGAAAAATGACCCTCCATGCTCTTAATAGAGATCATGGACCAATCGGGTGTTAATCCATGTATCAATGGCTGTTAAGATCAAGGATAATATGAACCGTCGGATCACTCTATGTCGGAAACATATCGTTACCGTCGGATTTCCTAACTACAAATGAATACTATTGCATACTAAAGAAACACACTAGAAAACAAACTTTTACCTAACGACACAATAGACCAAGTATATCTTACTAACTCCTATGTGTCTAAATATCCTAACGTCCCCCCTTAAGAACAACTTGGGATAGGATTGAAGGATTTACAATAGTGACACAAGAAGAGAAGGAAGGAGGCATTAGAACCTATACCCCCTTAATGAAAACTTTTTGAACTCCTAACATAGATCGAAGTTTGGAAAAATTCACTTCTGTAAGAGAATTTGTGAAAATGTCTGCAACTTGATCTTTTGTAGGGAAAAAGAGCTCTTCAATAACTTGATCATGAATGAGATTTCTGATGAAGTGCATGTATATATCGATGTGTTTTCTACGCTGATGTTGAACTGGGTCTTTGGCGAGCTTGATGGAACTTTGATTTTCACACCAAAGGCTAATTGGATGTTAGTGATGGAATCCAAACTTTGAAAGGATCTGTCGAATCCACAGGGCTTCCAGACTTGCATTTACCACTGCTCGGTACTCTGCTTCTACTGAAGAAAGTGAAATAGCTTGTTGTTTCTTACATGCCCAAATGACAGATCTTGAACCAAGGCTAAAAACATAACCTGCAGCAGACTTCTGATCATCAGGGTCACCGTCCCAATCTAAATCAGTGAAACCAACCAATAAAGGAGTCCCCCCTGAACTGTAATGTATCTCGAACTGAACTATACCACGAACATAGTGAAGTATCCTTTTAGCGGCTTTCCAATGGATTTCATGGGGTGTTTGCATATATCGGGCAACAAGACCAACAACAAAGGAAATATCAGGACAGGTATGAGTCAAGTATAAGAGGCTACCAACTAATTGACGATACAGGGTGGCATCAACTTCAGGAGAAGTACAGGTGTAACACCCTGTTTCCCCCAGTTTGTAAAAATAATTGGACTCGCCAGAACTGTGGCAAACTCATGAATGTGAATATGCGATGTGAATGGACCTTATGGAAAAGGTCAATGAATGTAAATAACATTATGAATTTATATTGCAGGGCTGCTGAGAGGGGATGTGCATAAAAAGAGACCACGATGGCGGTGGAAGGCACCTAGAAAGGTGGCGTTAACTTCCACCGAGAATTAATACTGTATTTGGACTTCGCTGGCCTGGAGAGCCAAAAGTGGCTCGCTGGCCCTGAATTAAATGTCTCACAGGCTAGTAGGTTGATGGATCCTCAGGAATTAATGAGGGATGGGGAGGTGAACCGCCCATCCATAGAGCCATCATGACTGACCAATGCGAGGGAATCGTGCCACACACAACCTCGCAAGAGGATAAGGCATGGGGTAGAAATGATTGGGGGCAGATGCGAGGGGAAGAAGAGAACTCTGGCAATATGCAGAGTGAGTGATAGCAGAGAGGAAGGAGATTAACTTTCACTTCTGGTCACTGGCAGACAGAGACACAGTCTCACAGCATCGTGGTCTCAACTCAGGGGTGGCTAGTGGTAAATCCACTGGGAGCCGCTGAGCCTACGGTTGTGTGGAAACGAGCACCCCTCTCAGCAGTTGCTTAACCCCTAGTGTTATTTCTAATAAGTGTTTTGCCTTTGGCATATTGAAATATATATGTTTATTCTGATAATTATGCTCATAAGCTATGAAACTGTGAATGATTTCATTGTAAGAATGTCTGTATGGTTTTTTGATCAATACTGGTAGATGCATGTTTATAATGGAAAGACTATGTATGGATTATGTCTTCATAAATCGCTATTTATATGCTTACCGACCTAATTTAGACCGCATGTCTCATTCGTGGGAGAAAGGTACCCTTATATGCCTCAGATAGTACCCTGGGTAAAAACCTCCCCATAGAGATACCCTCCTCGAAAAGTCCATCAAGAACCGGGAAAGAGAATTTGAAGGCGCAAGGCCTTGGTAACCCTGCATGAGGAGGAACGATCCTCTTGAAAACCCAAGATGGCAGCATAAGGATGAAGTATCGAATCGACGGATGAGATCCCATCGGGAGAACTGTGGTCACTCATGACTGCCATATAAGAAGAAGAAGCTGGAAGGTTAAGTACCTTGACCCTAAATAGGTGTTGATCAACGAATGAGATTCTGTCAAGAAATCTGCGGTCACACCCGACCGTTAGATTGGTAGGAGAAAGTAGGGTGTTAAACACCTTACCACTTGGTTTCTCTGTGTCTTAGTGGGTAGCGAAGAGATCGGGATCGTAGATCCCCAAGGTCCATGAGAACATCTGGATCGTTGATTTTTCCAAGACCAGGAAGTCGTGGGAGAATGCACAAGTTAGGAACCTGTCTGAGCCGTCAGATATCGGCTGAAAAACCCGACAACCGCTGGATCTGTTAGGAGTTACCCGAGGGTTAAAACCCCAGTGTATAGGGGCGAAAGCCCCGGGATAGATCTGGACTGTTCGAACGACGGAGGTCACGTGTCGTAAGATTACCCATTTCAGGGAATCGGGAATCGCGAACTCGGAAGTTCTGGTGACGAGAGTTCGGGACTTTCCATGGTGAAAACCCTATGATAGATCTGAACCGTTCGAACGACGGAGGCCACGTGTCATAAGATTACCCATTTTGGGGAATCGAGAATCGCGAACTCGAAAGTCCTGGTGATAAGAGTTCAGGATTTTCCATGGTGAAAACCCCGGGACAGATCTAGGCTATCCGATTTATGGAGGCTACGCGTCGAAAGATTAACCACATCGGGAAACTAGGGATTGAGAATTCAGAAGCCCCGTGATCGAGATTTCGGACTCTCGTGATGATAAATCCCGATGAAAGGAAGAGATTCTTTCGGAGGATCTCAGGGTCTGTAACGACTGTTAGATGTGAGGAAGATATGCCAGCCTTAAGCTGGGGAGTGAATGAGCATTAAGGTAAGTAACGAGCAGATCTGGACGACCAGAGTCCACCCGCCCAGATCTACGGCTGAGGTTTCATTTTAGAGCCCCCTTGCTGTTCTGCCTTTAGCGGTGGGGGGGGGGGTTTGGAATCGGATGTGCAACTCTCGAATGGTTGAGATTAATTCACCTTGATCAATGGTGCTCAGGTGAATTCCTGACCCCCCTTACCATTCTGCCTTTAATGGGGGGGGGGGGTCTGGAATAGTGTGGTGTGTGAAGTGGGGCCCCCTCCTATTCTGTCAACTACCGTGTCGCACTTCCCCCTCTGCCACCTGTATTCCACTTAACCATGCGACGGGGCCTGTCCTCATTGGCTGTTCTCTATCCCTGTTGGGATTCGTCCCTATTGGCCGGACGTTAGCCTTGTCGGGGTTCGACGGTTGTAGAGTCGAACGATTCAACACCCTTGTAGTGCCGAGGCGCGAAATACAAAGAGGCAACATGATTATTTGAACTATGACCGTGACCCGCGACCACATGGGAACGGGGAGAGAGAAAGAGCTAGCTTGCGCTAGGCCTCGGTAGGTATTTCGGGGGCTCTGATTCAGCAAAAATGAACGAAAAATTTGATTGAGGTAGTGGGTATGTGACAAAGTGGTTTCAGATCATGGTTACAACACTTGGCCTGCTTGGGCTCAGGCACGAGCTGTGTAAGAAGACATTGTCATCTGCGTTTTCTCCTTAAGAAGAAGGATTGCAGGATGAAACTGTAATCTGGGACATGAACTTCGTTGTCCTATTTTAGTGTTACGATGGATACCTACTAAAGTAGGTAGAGTCTCTTGCAATTGAGATGGCTGTATAGATAAGGATTAAGACCCAAATGAAAAACCCCTGTTATATGGGTATACATGTGAAAATATGAATTTATGTGCAGGTTATAAATATGTATCTAACTCTTGACTAACAACCAACATTTGTCTTTTCTGCCAAGCGAACGATCATCCGCGGGAATTTACAGACGCAGAAAATGGTGACTCACCAAGAGATGGGAGAAGGCTCCCACAATAGAGACGAAGAGTCTGACGAAAGAAGATCAATAGGAACCCCTCCAGATCTAGTCGAGACTGTGAGGAGTCTCATGGTTGAATTGCAAAGCTGCAAGGCCGATAATGAAAGGATGATGAAAGAACAAGAAAAGCAAAACAAAATTAATGCAGTTTTA
>JASDQU010106026.1:0-11193 GCA_032191745.1 Picea mariana
TTGAGGTAGTTGAACTACTTCAATTAATTTGGAATGCATAAAATCCAAATGAGAAGGAAGAACAAGGGGAGAATAGAAGGAGAAAGCATACTAGGGTTTTCTCTTGAGTTTTATTGAGATAGTTTGGTTTTCATTCATTCTTCAATTCATTAAAATCCTAATTCTCTTTTATGAAAACAGGGTCCTATTGTAGACAACGAGGTCCAAAGCTTAACCATATCATTCAGATGCTTGTTTCAGAGGTGTTGATCTATCTTTGATAGTCTGTGTAGATTTGTTTGTTTATGAATTAAATTTCATGACTGATAAATGATATTGTGTAGAGTCAAGTAGGCAACAGTCTGTGGCAAGATGATCCATATTTTAAAGTTTAGTTTTTACTTCTTGTCAGAGTCCTTTTGTATGGTTTTCATCAGGGATATCTAAGTTTTACCTTGGTCCATGCCCACACAGGGACTTTTGTAAAGAGAACGATTCTTTTGATTTCTTGGAATGAAATAAAGCGATTGATATGTTGTCTCATCTATGTTAATATGTGACTTGGTATTTTTTCTTTTGATCTCCACATTTACTTTTTGCAATATGATATATTCAGAAAATTATATAAAAATGTTATATTTTGCAACAATCTTTTATTTAAAAAAAAAATCAGCCTAAGCCCTTGTAATTAATACTTGTGCATTGAGAAACACTTTTTGAGGCTATAAACATAGGGTAACATTCCCAGCTATCTTGCATTATCCAAGCAATATTCGAAAATGCTTGAGTAAGATAATTTTATATATTTTCCTCGACACCGTGGTCATGATGAGGAGGATGTAAAGATGACCATGTTTGTGTATTCTTTAAAGGGGGATGGTGCTGAATGGTTTTCAGAACAAGATCCTAACAAGTTTAGCACCCTAGCCGAAATTTCGAAATATTTTAGAGAAAGATGGGGTGATAAGAAAGAGAACCGATATTTTCTAATTGCCCTTAGTACAAGTTAGAAAAAAGAGAATGAAACTATGGATGACTTCAACAAAAAGTTTAATGACTTGGTTAAAAGTCTCCCTACAACTAGTAAACCTCCAAATGCATCTATTTTAATCCATTACATGGAGGCCTTTAAGGGGGAAATCAGATATCAACTAAGGGATAAGGATCCACAAACTCTCAAGGAAGCACAAACCTTTGCAGTAAGGATAGATAAGAATATACAGGATGCTAGGAAGTCTAACATTCTGGGTTTCTCAAGAGGAACTTCTTCCCAACCTTATGAGGAGGAGAAGAAGAAAAGTGAAAATCAAGGGTTGACTAATGATGGAATTAAAGAACTTACTCAACTAATCAAGAAAATGGAGGTTAATCATGCAAATCAAATAAAGAAAATAGATATTAACCATGACAATCAAATGAATGCCATGTTGAATAGGTTGATAGCCATGGAGAGGGATCAATCTAGTAGACCCCAACATAATCAAAATGATAAATGGCCAAAGATACCTCCTCCTAAAGATCAAAGGCCACCAAATCCATTCGAATCCAATGACTTGGTTGATCACCAAGCTATTCCTTATTGTAGACCTTGTGGACAATTTCATGAGGAAYCCACTTGCCAAGTCTTTATTCAAGTTTGTAGTGAAATGGGACCTTATAGACTAGAAAATGAACAAGTAAATATGTTTGGTCATGAATATAATGTTGGTATGTATGAATGGATGGGTTTAATGGAGTATAGTGAAGGGGTAAATTGTATGAATAATGTGGTGGATAAGGCAACATAAAAGTTTGGTCCTAAGCCTACTCCCCAACAAGTGTCAGAAATGGCTAGATATAGAGGCATTACTTATCAAAGAAATGGAAACAATAGTAAAGATAGGCCTCAAGCAAGTGTTTCTAGAATACCTCCTCCCCCTCCTAAAACAATGGTTCACACAAGTTCAGATTTATATATTGACTTAGGAGGGTGGCTCAATAATGCAAAGATGTTGGTACATGTGTCAGAAATAATGAAGATCCCTTCTCAAAGGGAAAAGTTGCTCAAAGATATAGAAAATCCTTCTCAGAACAATGTTGACATGCCACCAACAGTAGCTTACCAGGATGCACCTATAATTTTGCAAAATATGGATAGGGGGATGAAAAGAATAGACAATTTTATCTTTCTTTGCTCATGAATGATTATATTCTTCACAATTTCATGCTTGACTCGGGATCAAGCTCAAATGTTATGACTAAGAAAGTAATGGAACAATTAAACTTAAGGATCTCAAGACCTTATCATAACATTTGTGTTTTGGATGCCAAAACAATTAARGTGCATGGTTTGATTAAGGGATTACAAGTACACTTGGATGCATTCCCATACATCATGATAGAAATGGACATAGTTGTGATTGATGTACCTAACGCTTGGGGTATGTTGTTATCTAGAAAAATAGTTGCAGACTTGGGTGGTAATTTACAAATGGATTTGACTTATGCCACCATTCCTACTCCAAATGGTTCCTTGTTCAGATTAAACATGGAGTTGGAAAGAAAGTACCATGTTGAAGATCCTAGAAAACCCACAAATGAGCTTGTGTATCGTGAATTTGAGATGTGATGTTATGAGATAGAGTCTAATTCTCTAGCATCTACCAAGATGGAACTTAACTATGAATCCCCAAATATTTGTAGTGTTTGGGACACCATGGATTCTTTTGATGGGATTTTTCTTGAAGAAGATTCAGATAAAATGAATAATGATATGACTCCTTCAAAATTAGAAACAAAGTTGGATTTTTCAGTTGGAAATGTGACATCAAATCACTAGTTATCAGACGAATCAGTTAGATGTCAAGAAGAATCAGATGGAATTATTGGGCCACCTCCTCCTTGTGTTTTAGAAATTAAGGAAATCAAAGGAAGAATAAGTGAAGCAAGTCTGGTGGAAGATCATAATGATGATAATAAGGTTAGTGATGATAATATGAAATATATCATCCTTATGAAAAGGTATACCAAGCCTTTCAAGGAAAAACCCGGTGCAAAATATTTTCACTTGGCACCTATGCAAGTTCATTAGAATTTTTTTAAGGAGCATTATCCCAAGTGGCCCAAAGTTAGAAGAGGGGATTCACATGAGAAAAAAAACAAAACAAGATAAAGTGTATTATTCTTCTGGCAACTCATCTCAGCCAGTGGAATGACACAAAGTCAGGCATGCTAGTGAGAGGACTCCACCTTGAAATAATTTTTCAACATGACCACTTGGTGTCCAAAGGGGCACCCTTTGTAATGTATTTCTAACCCTTCACGTTTTCTTTCAGTTTTGTATTATTTCATTTGATGTATATTTTCATTGTATCATTATGCACTTTTATTATTCATTGTATCATAGTTTCATTTATGTAATTGTTGTATATAGTAATTTCTTTCATGTGATTACTGTTTTTAGAATTTCATTTATTTATTTTATACATGTATTTATGTTGGGTATTAGTGAGCACTTTGTTTTGTAGATTCTAAAGTTCTCGTATGCTCTACTTCAAGAAGATCGAACACATGTCCCCATGTGGAGCTAGATGTTGACCACCTATAACAACTAGGGGGTCAACTCCATGTTCCATGAAACTATGTACCTGATGATGCAACAAAGTTGAAGACTTATTGGTTCTACAAGGCAATTTTTTCCTCAACACTTCTTTTTGTAATTGGAAATTTCGCTCCCCTGCGTGGGATAATAATGTAATAGGTCAGCATGGATCATATGTTAGGTTATTTTCCTAGGACTTTATAATTATGGAAGTCCTTTCATCGAGCGTTTTTTATCCTCGGGTAAATTTTAATTACCCTTGAGTTTTTCACTCACAATAATCCTCCAAAGTGGTGAAAGACGTTCTAATGATTGATCCCAATGGGTGAATAGGGTATAGGAATATTGTAAATTACCATGCTAGACATATCCTAGAGTCTTGCATAATTCTATCGAGTCTACGTAGTTTTTTTTTGTTTTTTTTTAATTACCCAGTTAATGGTAATTTTAATTAAATTTGATGTAAAAATGTAAAAACTAGGTCCTAGGGGATTTTGATATGGGTGTGAATACTCAAAAGAAATGGAATGAGACCCCCTGCACCCTTGGACTAAATTTAAACTCAATTGGACAAGTTTTTTCTAGGTCATTGTCCATGAGGAGTCCAAGTCAGTCTTGAGTCAACAATTTAATTGCTTAATTTGGCTAAGTCAAAAATGTCAAAAACTGTAAAATAAAAAAAAAAGGTTTGAGAAAGAGTGGGAGATGATGCCTAGCCATTATACTAAGTTAGAAAAATACTTTTATAACTTAAACCAACCCCCCACACCTAGCGACAATCTCACATCACTCATCCCCCTAGGGAAGTTGCACCCCCCTTGGTGAGAAAACCACCCAAACTCAAAAATAAATTAAAGCAAACACCCATGATTCAAAAGTGCGCCCTCCTAGTAATATAACATGGTGTTTGACTTGTCAAAAATGTGTTTCCCCTATCACACCCTCAACCCTCACAAACCCTAGCCTACCAAAACCCTAAAAGTGTGCCCTCCTTGAGATCATGACTTCTTTTGGGTGAGTGACACTTGGAGCTCATCCAAGAGAGGTCTATCTTGCCTCCCAAGTATAAAAGAATGCCTACCCCTCCCTCATTTCACATATATTATTAGTATAAAGTTATTATGCCCAAATCTCTCCCACTCTTCTCTCTCTCCCATCTTGCTCTCTTTCATTTCTCAAGCTTCTAGCAAGTATTTTCTCAAGCTTGCTTCAATAATAGAAAAGATTTGGAGGAATTTGGTGTGCATCGGGAGTTCTCTCGATGGATGGATTGTGAGTTTCATTGAGGTGATTTGTATTGTTATTTGTTGAGTTTTTGCTTCTAGATCTAGAGTAGGAGATCCAAGCAAAGTATTTTTCTTGGATTGATTTATGGTAGTATTGTTGTAGATCTTAGTGAAGTAGTTCATTTTTGTTATGCAAAGTATTTTGTTGACATATATGAATCTACTCATCTCTTTTATTGTCTTGTATATTGATATCATATTTTTGCAGATCACAAAGGGATGGAGAAAGACGAATTTCAGATCTGGAAATTTGTCTCTTCACCTATTAAAACCCTCCTTAGTTTTTTGTTTTCTTTCATACATATTTCTCACATATATTTGGGTATATTTATGTTCTATAATAGGTCATATATATATATATCTACTATTTGCAATTTTTTGTACCTAAAATTTCTGGTTTTCACTAACAAAAATTTTCCAAGTTTTTTCTGGTTATTGTGTATCATTTCCAACAAGTTTTACTTGTTGTTTTTCTGTAGATTTGAACCAGAAAAGGGGAGGTGTTGCCCATTTGGGGCCATAAAACATCAAGTAATAACTCCCCAAGTAAGGGTATTGAATACTCACTTCTCTTCTTCTACTCTTTCAATGTAAGCAAGCTCAAAGAGAGTCTCTTGGGCTTGCATTTCTCAAAGTATTTAAAATTTTTTTGTTTTTATTTTATTGTTTGCTTACAACTAGCAAAGAGGATTGGATTTGCCACCCATGCTAAATCATAAGGCTAGGATTTATATTTAAATTTTTGTTTTAAGTTTTCAATTCTTTTGCCCCACTTGTCCTTAAGACAAGGTTGAGAGGCTAGGATCTTTACTTTATTGTCAAGTAATTATTTCATTTCTTTTCACCCACTTTGGCACAAAATAGGTAGGCTAGTCCTCCTCCTTGTGCCTTAGTTGAGGTTGCAAGTTTTATTCCAAGTATTGTTTTCCCCACTTGTCCTTAAGACAAGTTTGAGTGGCTAGGATCTTGTTATTTACTTTCCAAGCTTATTTACTTGCATTCTTTATTTTTTGCCTACACCTAGCAAAGGGGTTTGGCTAAGCCAACCCATGCTATATTGTAAGGCTTGTTCATAGTTTAGCTTGGTGTTCTTTCATTTTGTCAATATTTTGCTTAAGCTTTACTTTTCTTCAACTTGTTTAAATTGCAAAGTTACTTTACATTGCTATCTCATTCTTAAGATTAGGCACTATCTAATTGATTAATTTATCTTGTATCTTAAGTTGAGATCTTTCACTTTGCAATTTATTTTCAAGTTATTCATAGTTTGCAATCTAGACTATGAGGGGAAATAATCTAGTCTAATTAGGAACCTTAGACTGGTACAACTTTCGCCACCAAAAAGGAGGCTTGTGGAGGCTATAGGGGGTTCTAAGTCGGGGACGACTTCATGGCACTAGGTGTCCCCCCTGCTTGAGCGCCCAAGTTTTTTGAGTTGACCTATGGAGCTAGGGTGTCCCCCCTGGATGATATCCAAGTGTCACTTGCCGAAAATAAGTCATGATCTCAAGGAGGGCACACTTTTAGGGTTTTTTTAGGCTAGGGTTTGTGAGGGTTGAGGGTGTGAGAGGGGAAACACCTTTTTGACAAGTCAAACACCATGTTAGATTACTAGGAGGGTGCACTTTTGAAGCTTGGGTGTTTTCTTTAATTTATTTTTGAGTTTGGGTAGTTTTCTCACCAAGGGGGGCACAACTTCCCTAGGGGGATGAGTGATGTGAGGTTGTGGCTAGGTGTGGGGGGTTGGTTTAAGTTAGAAAAGTGTTTTTCTAACTTAGGATAATGCTTAGGCATCATCTCCCACTCTTTCTAAAATATTTTTGCTCATTTTACAATTTTTGGCATTTTTGACTTAGCCAAATTAAGCAATTAAATTGTTGACTCAAGACTGAGTTGGACTCCTCATTGACAATGACCTAGAAAAACTTGTACAACTGAGCTGAAACTTGGTCCAAGGGCATAGGGGGTCTCATTCCATTTATTTTGAGTACTCACACCCCTATCAAAATCCCCTAGGACCTAGTTTTTACATTTTTACATAAAATTTAATTAAGATCACCATTAACTGGGTAATTAAAAAAAACAAAAACTACTTAGACTCGACGGAATTCCGCAATACTCTAGGAGATGTATAGAATGGTCATTTACAATATTCCTAGACCCTAGTCACCCATTGGGCTCGATCATTAGAACACATTTCACCACTTTGGAGGATTATTGTGAGTGAAAAACTCAAGGGTAATTAAAAATTACCAGAGGATAAAAAACACTCGATGAAAGGACTTCCCTAATGATAAATTCCTAGGAAAATAACCTAACATATGATCCATGCTGACCCATTACATTATTATCCCATTCARGGGAGTGGAAATTCCAATTACAAAAAGAAGTGTCAAGGAAAAAATTGCCTTGTAGAACCAGTAAGTCTTCAATTTTGTTGCACCATCATGTACATAATTTCATGGAACATGGAATTGACCCCCTAGTCAAAATAGGTGGTCAACAGGGAGTGGGAGGTCTTGGATTCAAACCCCCTCCCCTTCTTTTTTTGATTTTTAGCCAATTTCTGGGCTCTTTTAGTGGGGAGAAAGGGAGGGGGTTGGGGTTCAAAGCCCAGGGCCTAAAAGTTAGATTTTACAGGCCTACAAATGACCATCCAAATCAGAAATTTAATTCTTTAAAGCAGCCTAGAGGCTTGGGCTTCGTTCCCAAGAGGGGTTCGAATCTCCTTCCCTTTGAATCTTTGCACAGGAAAATAATGAACCATAATCACACCAACCACCATATATATGAACTATCAACCACACAGACACACATACCATCTTTGAAGTCATAATTTTAATGGTAGAAATAACCCTTTTTCAGTGCAAAAACCCATCATAACCAGCACAATAATGAAACCTTTGGGAAATCAAAAGCAAGGTGTCCATGGTTACATGGGTCTGTGTCTGAGGTTGGTGCAGGGTTATGGATTGCTTCCCAATGAAGACTTAGACGTGAACCCTTTGCTTCCATGGATTCCTGAGTTGCAGAGCTCCTTTCCTCTCCAATGCACCTATCAAATGATCTAGAGGAGAGGAGGAGCGTGGGTTTTGTATTTCCAAAAAAAAATATTTTTCTAATTTCCCCAATTCTGCATGAGTGATGCATGTCAACTTTAACCTTTTTTCTATTTTTTTTTTATTTTTCCATTATTTTTTAATATTTCCCTCGAAAATTGTGTCAAGTCAAAGTTTGACTTTGGCATTGACTTTTGACCATGACCTTGTTGACTTAGCCAGAACATGTTTCCAGATGAGATGGGGTCAGAATTAGACGCAAATCACATTGTTGGAAAGGTATCGACGAACCCTTTGAGAATATGTGGTCACCAATCTGAAATGATGCCACCTCATCCCTCAATTTTGGCCCGAAACAGTTACCGCTTAAAGGCCTTGACTTTTTGTGGGCCCACATGAAACCCAATCTTGTGAAAGGCACCACATTGCCATATGATATCCAATCAAAGAAAATGAAGAACCGTTAGAAAGGTATCAGTGAGTAATTCGATGAGATGGCCATATATTTTTGTGTTGTGGACATTAATGGTTATTTTATCTGTCACGAAACCCCGCTATGCAAACTAGTTGGCCCCCCTTTGCCCGAAATAGTTAAAAAACTTGTGACAACTCTAACCGGGCCATCCAAGGTCAGAATGAGGAAAATTAGGAGCCGTTGGAAAGGTATCTAAGTCCATTATAGCGTGGAATCACATAATCCCTGATTTAAAACCCCTTAATAATAAATTTTTAACCCCGAACCATTACAACCAATATGGTGTCCAAAAGTGTTCATGAACTTGCGAAAGCTCGTTCTCACCAACCAGGGCTTGAAACCAAGTATGAGATATATCATTGGAAAGGTCTTACACTTAAATAAACAATCCTTAGGTTTTATTTTATTATTAAAGCAAAAATCTAAACATAATCATACCAGGAAGTCACAACTTTTGGTTTTGGCCATTCAGGTGACGCGAACTTTACGTCCTCCGTAGGTGGGTGATACAGACTCAGAATTGGGCTCATGATAGCTCGTTGGAAATATTTTCCTAATCCCTACAATATGAAATCATTTTGATTCCAAAAAATTGACCAGAATTTATTTTATTCATTGCAAAATGACCCTGTCCCCATGAGACCCACCTAGTGACAGGCGAAAGAGGCCAAGGATAAATTTTTTGTAAACTGCATGCTTAGCTCATAAAAAATGAAATGAGCAGCATTGACATGAGAAATTATGATGTGGGAGGGTTTCATAACTCAAAAATTACTCCAGGAAGGCCTCCCCTGAGGGGAAAAGAACATGGTCCCATGACAAGCTAAGCAAGGTCGGGATGAACCTAGTTGGGTATCGTTTAAGATGTCGATGGACATAGTGATGATCATGGTTGTTATACTGATTCCCAACAAGATATAGTAGGTTAAGTAAAACCATGAATTTGATATCCATTTGAATTCACTATCCCTCAACTAATCTTGGAAGCACTGATCCAACTGAATGCAACAACCCTGAACTGACCTGGATTGTTGCCAACTGACTTGACCTTGTTACTTGATACTCTTTAGTGCCTGATAAGTCTTTACATAATTAGATAAAAACCTTTTGAATGAATCGAACTGATGCTCTTTCAAGGGTTTAGGCCATAATAACTATGACCCTCGCCACTGTCTTTGACTCGAACCATAGCGCAAAGGGTTTCTTTTGGAGGAGTGAAGGTGTTAAACACCATGTTAAGCCCAAAGAAGATTTTTGGGTCAACAATTCCTTAGTTGAAACACAAGAAATTATAGAATCAGCTACGCAACCCCTAAATATGTAGGTAATTGTGAAAACTATCGTCTAGACCAGTGTTTGTTGGGGCCCAACACTCCCTCTGTACTGTAGCATTGTTAGTCATTTTAACTGTTGAACAACTACCTATGAGGATACGTAGTCAAACACTTGAAGATAATTTTAGTAGGTTCGCTCAATTTTATGATAGTATAAAAACCAATCATTATTTTGGATATAAGTCGTTAATTTGCTCCACAACTAGATCTTTTTACACATTTTAATTAATACTGATTGATTTCAAATCATGCCACCTCCTAAGATTTCGATTTATTTGTACTGATCATTAGTTATTGTTATGCCTTCTAATGCATGAATCACCCAACCCATGATGGAAGGATCAGTTCCTTCAAATTTATGAAAATTTTGACACCACAGATACTACACTGCAAGTGTTTTCTTTTCCTATCAATCTGAAGTGTTGGTACATGTTGAGTTATATTAAGATAACTCGAGTCTTATCTATTAGTTCGAAGGGTAGAGGAGTTGATATGCGATGGATATTAAGATTATGCTTTCAAAAAAAAAATTACATTAAAATCATCAACAGTCTAATACTGATGACATAACTCGAAAAAATCTCTTCCCTTAACACTCAATATAACTCCTTCTTCCAGTTAGTAATTTTTATTAAGGAAATTTCGGATAGGTTTTTAGTGATTGGCGTAGTATGGTGATAAATTAAATAAGTAATCAATATTATTGAATCCATTAATGAGAAGCCCATTTTATGAAATGAATTGGATTCTTGGTAAGTGGAAATATGAACCTGGAAACCGTGATGGCAAGGGAGAACCCTCAGATAGATTCTTGGTAATTAGATTCGATAAGAAGTCATCACCTGAAATAGTAAATTCTTTGTTCAACCATAGCGTTACAACTTGAAGTGACTCCTTCATTGCTTGGTCGTTGATTATTATTAGATGTATCTTGCATACAAGAAATTCATTATTATACATGCCGATAGGCATGGTATATAGTGTTGAGTTAGGTTTGACTTTCTATTAGTTCATGGTTGACCATAAAATATACATCCCTTTATCTAAAGTTTTAAAAAATAATGATTAATTTTAAATTTTAAATCTCATTTATCTGATATCTTATTGGCCAAAACCTTTGAAGTCTTATTGCTGCCTTCACTTCCCCCAATGTTATTGTAATAAATATTTATGTCATCTAGTCATTTCATGCCTACTCCTTCTCTCCCTATCTCCTTAAACAATACTTTCATTATTATATTTGGCAGGTATATGCTACCTAGAGGCCTTGTTAGTAGATGTATCTTTAAAAATGATTTATTCGCAGTTGTCTAATTGCTAATTATCATGTTGTTATACCTTAGTATGTACTGGTGTTTCCTATGACTAAGTTTAGGGTGACATGTCCTTGCTTCAACAATTGTAAGGATTGTGTGAAGAGACATTTGTGTTCCTTTAGCTTGGCCTTTATCAATTGAACAAATGCTCCACTCGCCTTAAC
>JASDQU010106026.1:24149-45159 GCA_032191745.1 Picea mariana
CTGAAAACCCATTTTGTGTCGATCACATTCTTATTCTTTGGTCTTGGAACCAATTCCCAAGTGTCATTTTTCTCTATTTGATCCAATTCTTCATCCATGGCCTTATTCAAAAATTCATCCTTGTTGGCTTCTTCAAAACAGTTTGGTTCAATTGTAGATAAGAGTGTTAGGTGTGTTTGTTCTGGTGAATGGATTTTTCTTCTAGTCTCAACTCCTGCATCTTTGTTTCCAATAATCTGATTTGAAGGATGATTCTTCTGTACTTATTTTCTAGGTGTCTTTGAAGATACTTGTTGAACTTGCTCTTCTATTTCTGTCGGATTCTCTTCATCTTCATCTTCCTCTTCTTCTTCTTTTTCATCTTCTTCTTCAAAAAGTTGTTTCATTTATTTGTTTTCTTCTTCCTTTGATTTTGGTCTTCTTGTTTCATCAATTGTTATGTTGATGTTTTCCACAACTTTGTTTAATATTAGATTGTAACACTTGTATTCTTTCCTTGTACTTGAGTAACCAACAAGTATTCTGTTGTCCACACGAGAGTCAAACTTTCCCATTCTACCATCTTCTCTTTTGATGTAACATTTTCTTCCAAAAACTTTGAATTGCTTCACATTTGTTGGTCTTCCTTTCCATAGCTCGTAGGGAGTTTTATCAGTGTTGTTTCTGAGCATTACTCTGTTTTGAATGTGAACTGTTGTATGCACTGCCTATGTCCAAAAAATATATGTCAACTTTGAATCCATTATCATTGTTCGAGCCATTTCTTGTATTGCCATGTTCTTTCTTTCAACAACTCCATTCTATTGAGGTGTCCTAGCGATGGAGAATTGCCTTTTTATTCCATGATTTTTGCAGTAGTCCATAAATTCCTTTGAGGTGAATTCTCCTCCATTATTTGATCTTAAGCATCTGATTCTTGAATCCATCTCATTTTCAACCATTTCCTTGTAGATCTTGCAATTTTCAAAAGCTTCTAATTTGTTCTTGAGAAAGAAAAATGCAATCATTCTTGTATAATCATCAACTAATAACATAAAGTATCTCTCACATTTTAAGTCTTTTGTTGTAGTTGGTCCAACTAGATCAATATGCACAATTTCCAGTGGTTTTGTTGTTGAATATTCCTTTGATTTGAACCTGATCTTTATTTACTTTCCTTGTTGGCAATGCTTGCATAAAGTGTTGGTTGGTTTCGTGATCTAGGGCATTTCTCTGACTGCTTCGCTTTTTTTGACTTTGACAAGGTTATCAAAATGCATGTGACCCATTCTTCTATGCCATAGCCAACTTTCATCTTCCTTTCCTAGACAACAGTTTTCATTTCCAATTTCGCTTAACACATATATGTTGCTTGAAGTTCTTGCAGCTGTAGCAACCAATTTCCCTGAACCTTCATTTCTTATCTCACACTTTTGTGAATAGAAAGTAACTTTATGACCTTGGTCACACATTTGACTCACACTTAAAAGATTATGTTTCATATCTTCTACTAGTAGAACATTTTCTACCTTTTCATTATTGTTCCCAATTCGGACTGTGCATTTTCCAATGATTTTGGATGAATCGTCATTTCCAAAGGAGACTTATCCATCTCTTTCCTTTCGTAATGTAAGAAACTTGTCTCTATCACCTGTTATGTATTTTGAACATCCACTGTCAACATACCAACCACATTTCTTATGTTTAACTTATAGAGCAACTGTGCATTCTTCATTGCTATACTGATCTTGCTTTCTTATCCATGCCATTTTCTGAGGTTCTTGTTTGTGACTCTGTTGAGGTTCTTTAGGAGGGACTGCCATTCTGCAATTTTTGGCCATGTGTCCAAAATTGTTACATTTGTAACATTCCACTTCAGTGCTCAAAGATTCAAACCTGTTGTAACTTCTTCTCTGTGTTTCACTAGATCTTCTTGAATAACCCCTTTGTGTATGGATCTCAAAGTAGTTATTGTTCCTGTTGTTAGCTCTGCAATTTACAGCTTTATGTCCAAAATTATTACATGCATAACATAAACCAAAAAATATAGTTTGATACCTGGTAGTTGAAGATCTTATGAAAGGAGGTGCTCTTATAAATCCTTCTTCTTCTTGAGGCCTGTCTATCTGTTCTTGATTCTGAAATATGAATCTTCTCGGTGGAGGAGTGTCCCTATAATCTTCCTTGTATATATTTTTATCCCCTTTGATTGTTTCTGCATAACGTTTTGGATTTGTTTCTTGCTCTGTTGTTTTGGAGCTTGATCCATTTTCTATTTGATTGTATCTAAGTCCAAACTTGTCAAGATAAGATTTTTGACTGCTGATAATGTCATCCAGAACTTTTGAGCTATTCTACATATTTTTCTTTTGAATATCCTTTCTTAGTGTGACAATCGTTGCTTCCAAGTTTCCAATGATTCTGTCCTTTCCTTCTAGCTGTTGTTTGAGTGATTCTTCAATTCTTTTATCTTCTTCTATTTGAACCTTAAATTTTGTGATCATTTGTTCTAGTTCTTGAGTGTCTTTTTTCTTATCTAGTTCTTCTTGTAGTTTCTTGTTTTTCTTTTTTTCTCTTCTAATAACTTCTATGGCACTCATTAATTCTTCTCGGAAGTCAACTTCTACCTCTTCAATTTCTTCTTCATATGCTTCTTCATATTCTTCTTTAGATTCTTCTACTACCATGAATAGAACTCTCCCTGTTTCATTGTCACCGACTTCATCTTCATCTGATGATGAGATGTCTGCTTTGGTGCAAAAGTTTTTCTTGAAAAATTTCTTTGTAGTTCTTTTACCTTTATATGTTTGTCCACCTTTTGAGTAACCTTCATCATTTCTCTTTTTCTTATGAGGAAATTTGTTAGCAAAATGACCAACACCATCACAATTAAAATAAATTAAAGGAAGATTACCTTTGTACCTACCATTGATTCCCTTGTTTAGTCTTTTGACGAAGTTGGCCACTTATTCATCATCTTCCGAGACGTCGATGCTGTTGCTATATTCTTCTTGTTCCTTTTTATTTTTCTCTGATCTTTTAGATGCTTTGAAGGCTGCTTCTTTTACATTTGTATTTTCCTGTTCAGTTCTCATCTCATATGCTGTGAAGATTCCATGCATTTCATCCATGCTTATTGAATTTAGATCCGATATTTCTTCTGGTGTTGATAACTTAGGGTTGAATCTCATAGGAAGAGATCTTAGTAGATTTTGAACAATTGTAGATTCTTCAATTTCTTCTCCCAATCCTATGATTGCATTCACTATTTCATTGACTCGTAAGAAGTAGGTTGTGATATCTTCATCTTCCTTCATTTTTAGTTGCTCGAACTAACCTCTGTAAGTTTGAAGCTTTGTTGCTTTGAATTTTGAATCTCCTTCATAAATATTTCGAAGCTTGTCCCAAATCTCTTTAGAAGATTTACAATGTGCAACTTTGGTGAATATCGTATCACTGAGACCATTCAAAAGTGCATTTTTGGCTTTGGAATTATTCTCACCGAGTTTCACTGCTTTGTCATTTGTTGGTGGAACTGCTGGTGCTGTGTATCCATCTACAATTGATTTCCAAACTTGAAATCCCTGTGCCTGTATATATGTCTTCATCCTTATGCTCCAAAAAGAATACTTTTGTCCATCAAACTATGGTATTTCATTTTTATACGAGTTGGTACTCTCCATGATCTACCTTTCAGTGGTTAAAATGATTTATGAAGGAACCTGCTCTGATACCAATTGTTGGATTACTAAGAGGGGGGGTGAATCAGTAATAGCGTAATTATAATCATTTTTATTCAAATTTTATATCAATGTAAAATTATTATCCAATAATGAGCAATAAGAAATAAACAAACACACACATACACAGTACACTAGTGCTTTACATGGAAACCCAAATCGAGAGAAAACCACCGAATGTTTTTTCTTATCTGTCTTGAAGAATTACATTCATTAGAAGGACCAACTTCCTTTGTTTTCCAGCTGTAACTGAAAGGAGGCTCCAACCCCCTAGTTTCTCAGGCTACAACTTGAGGGAAACTCCAACTCCCCAATTCTCTGGCTACAACCAGAAGGAGGCTACAAGCCCCAATGTTCTCCGACTACAATCAAAAGGTGGCTACAACCACCTGTCCTTGCCCCGTTTTGCCACCCTGAAGTAGAAGTAGAATGATGGAACCACTTTCACACTATCACTGTGAGCTATACCGCTNATCTGAACCATGCATCAACCTGTACCTCAACCTGTAATCAACCTGTACCATAAACAAGTGCATCAACCATGCACCAACCTATAATCAACCTGTACCATAAACAAGTGCATACAACCATGTAAAAAGTACGTACCAATCATGTGTCAACTACTCATCAACTATGACTCATCAATATGTACAAGCATCATCAACTATACACCTCATGTATGTGCACCAACTCATCAACTACTCATCTCAACCATGTACTCAACATGTACCACAACCAATATCCCTCATCAATTTCATCATCCAAATCTGATTTGTAGCTCTATAATAGAACTGGTGTATATGATCACATTCTTGCAAACCTTCCTTAACTTTAAAAACAAGAGACTAGCATTTTCATCAAACTTTTCTTTAGTCTCACATGTCTAGTTTTGGATTAGTCAACAACCCTAACTTGAAGTAATCATAACTTTGAACCTGTAATGTATAAAGATATGAAACTGATACACAATTTTCTTCAGTGTGTTTTATGCAATTTCTCCAAGTGTCACTACTTGAAACCTCTCAGAGAAGGAGTTATAGCAAAAATGGCATACCTTGTTGAATTCTGGATTATTCTAGAGAGCGACCTTGTAGAGCGTGCCCCACACAAAATATTTGATGAATTGATGTAAAAATATTACAAATAACACTACAGAATGTACCCTAACCAATAAATTTGGTCTCACTAAATTTGGATCTGTTATGAAGAAGTTATTATGTTTTTACCCGAAACACCTGATTTTGACTAGTTTCAGGACTGTCCACAAACCCTATTTTCCACGGAGTGTAACTCCAAAAATACAACGACCCACAAACTGAATTGTTTACCACAGATACTTGGATATGTTTTCTCACTTGCATAGAAATTTCACGGTCCGAATAATTATAGAAAAAAAGTTGTAGCAAAAGTGGTGAGATGACCTATAAATAACATACCTTAGAAAACACCATCAAAAGAATTTATCCTTCCTTGCATTTTGGCCTTCTTTCCTTCACCTTCACTCAGAATTCTCGTTTAGATATCCTTGGTTACTTTATATACATATATATATTCAATATGCTCAAGTGTGATTCAAATGAGAGAGCCTTTCCTCTTATTTATACTCTCCAAGTAGCTTCCTTAAAAACATCTTCTAGGTCACTTGGCTCACTTTCCTTATTTTAGGGTTGGGTCCACTTCTAATCTATCCATTAAATTTATTATTGAAATAATTTATTTTGTATTCACTTTGAATTATAATACACTCTTCACTTCACTTTATTATTTACCTTTTAAAATCTCTTAAACTACTTTGATTACTTTGACCTTTTGGGGCTTCCAAATGACATATGAGGGTCCTCCAACTTTGTAAGGCCATAACTCTCAAACCGTGAGGAGTTATGTGAAATTATACATACCAACATAAATGGAATGTCATGTACTATCCATATAGAATAGTATTATCTAAAAATATATCATAACTTATACCGTTACCCATCAAACAAACTTACCCAAAACTGGGGTCTCCAACTTCTCATGGCCATAACTCTCTAATCGTGAGGAATTATGTGATGTTCCACATACCACTGGAAATGAAATGAAAAGAACTATCCATATATGATATTTTCCCTAACAAATTCACTTTCCTTCATCTCATTATTCCATAATTAAACATGGGTTCTCTTACTCCACAAAGTGTCTTCTCGTGAGGGCTTTCACCATAAGGGGACCACTTTGGAGTTCATCCATATTTACTTCTTATCAACCATGAAAAAACAATAATGAGTCATATTTACATCAAACAATATTGGGTCCATTACCCAAACCTTTGTGCTACGGGGCTTTCTTCAAGGGTTGACATCAATGACAACCAACCTTAATCAACAACTTGTGGGTTGGTTGGCTCAACATTGCACTTTCATTGTTTTGTGTCCTTCAAGTAGCACTCGGAGTTCTACGATATACAGATTGACATATGGACTTAAGGGCTGGTGGGTTCAAGTTTACCATTGTTTACAGATGGTAATCCCTATCATGTATCTAAAATATCTCAAAACATTATTTTCAATACTAAATTATTAATATTAAATATTGGTATTGCATAATTTAATTAGACGAGAAAGTTTGTACAATCTGGTCGGGCGAGTGATCTAAAAGTTTTCCGACAAACGAGCAATACATAGTAAACATTTAATTTTATAAAGTATAATATGCAGATCCCTCATTCCATACTTAGGCACTTTTTGGATCGCAGGTTCTCAGCTTAGCGGGCTAAAAATTGAGCCTCTATTGTTCTGTGTCGTACAAATAGAACCCAGACTTTCGTGATATACAAATTGACAGATGGACTTGCGGACTTCTTGGCTCAACATTACATTTTTATTGTTTGATGTCCTCCAAACAACACTGTAGACTTGCAGGCTGGTTGGGTCAACATTTCACTTTCATTGTTCTGTGTCCTCCAAATAACACTTGGAGTTTTGCGATATACAGATTGACGGATGGACTTGAGGGCTGGTGGGTTCAAGTTTTCCATTGTTTACTAATGGTAATCCCTATTAACTATCTAACATATCTAAAAATATTATTTTCAATACTAAATTATTAATATTAAATATTGATATTGAAGAATTTAATTAGACGAGAAAGTTTGTACAATTTGGTCGGGTGAGTGATACAAAAAAAATTCTACAAATCAGAAATACATAGTAAACATGTGTTTCTATAAAGTATAATATGCAGATCCCTCATTTAATAATTAGGTACTTTTTGGATCACAGGTTCTCAGCCTGGTGGGCTGAAAATTGAGCCTCTATTGTTCTGTGTCCTACAAATAGCACCCAAACTTCCACGATATACAAATTGGCAGGTAGACTTGCAGACTGCTTGGCTCAACATTGCACTTTTATTGTCCAGTGTCCTCCAAACAACACTCAAAGTTCTGCAACATACAAATCGACAAGACTCCACGACTGGTGGGTTCAATATTGCAGTTGTTTAGGGATGGTCATCCTATCTAAATTTATTCAAAAACATTATTTCCAAATACTAAATAACTAATATTAAATATTGATATTGTACAAGTGAATTACATTAAATTATTAAAGGATGTTAAATCGCTTATTTTTAAAAAAAGTGAACGAAAAAAAAAAAATTAATTCCAGCACCGCAAGCATAACAATGACCAATTTGAATTTTAAGGGCCTATTATTCATATGATAGCACAATTGCACTCCACCTAGTATATATTCGTTGATTTCAGATTATTCCAGGACATTAATTTTACCAAGTTCATCGAGTAAGAAAAAATGTCAAAACAATGACCAATTTGAATTTTAAGGGCCTCTTGTTGATATGATAGCACAATTGCACTTTGCCCGCTATATATTCATTGATTTCAAATTATTCTAGGACAATAATTTGACCAAGTTCATCGATCAAGGAAATCTGCTAAAACAAGCCACATACTACATTTGCGTCACAACGCCATAGAAATTATCAAGCAGATTTGCGGGCCATCTGGCTAAAAAATTCAATTAGATTGTTCTATGTCCTCTAAAGAATAGTTTGATTTCCATGGTATACAAATTGATAGACAAATCACATAACCAAGAACCAACCAAACTTCAAACAGGTTGCAAGCAAGTTCCCAAAAGGTTCCATAGAGCAGAACCCATTGACCTTTGCACCAAACAATTTGATATACAAAGAAAATACGTCGCCGCATTTGTTTTCTCTTGCATATGGTATATGTTCCCAGTATAAAATAACTAGGGCATGGGATATATGGGGTTTTTTGCCATGCTAATCTTGTGCGCGTGCAATCCCAACTAGCCAAGTATGATGAACATTCATCTGGATGTTGAACAAATATTACAAAGACACATGAGGTATTTTCGTTTCCTACCAAAGTTTGATATATATATATATATATATATATATATATATATATATATATATATANATTTCCCCTTCTTCAGCCGATATGAAAAATTGTATTATCCTTATTTAAGGTGAATTTTCTATGTATCTAAAGCTCCCGCAACATGTAGACATTGCTTGCCTTTTTCTATAGATATGTTTCATACGATAACTCTGCCAACTTAGGAAGCATATTTTGTAACAAAGGTTGCCTAACTGTACAATGCACGGTTGTGTTTTCCACGGTTCGGATAACAACATTGACGCAATGTCCATATATATATGAACATTTTTCACTGCATCGCAGACAATCAATCGTATCATCACTTATCAAAGTGGAGGCAGAAGCAGGGGAGTTGCATTTTGTACATACAGGTTCAAAGGGGGTCGAGTACACATTGGATGCAATTAAAACACCTTCAAACTGGGAACACAAGCATAGGAATTAATGCATTGAACAACATAGTACAAACTGCACCCCCCCCCCTCCCTTACAAAAAAAAATAAAAATTAAGGAGGTCGCAGAAATTTGTTGAAGGCTATTTCTATAAGCAATGTGAGGATAATTTTGTGGATGTATATGCACAATAGTTGTAGATCTAGCTAGTTTCTTCATATCCTCTACTATATCTACTCGCAACTTTGTTACAAATGTTTCCTGGGTTGTCCAAAAGATCCTTTCTCTAACATCCCTCTTCTTGTTATATTTTTGAACAACATAAGTGGAATCTGCCCTTTATGCAATTGTTGTTCCATTGACGAAAACAAGTATGAATACGTATCAAACAATTGTAGCTACAACATGGAACAATGCAATATTTGTGTAAGTTATCCGAGATACATGCACATGCGAAAGTAAAGGAAAAAATTGAATATGAAAAGAGGTACCATTGCCTTGTCCCTGTCTGACTCTCCATCCTTTATATGGAGAACGTGTTGTGAGCCAAGTTTTATTGCTAGTGTGACAGCTGCCCCAATCATTCCAATAGGGTAAATATAAGTTCTCTGTGCAAGCTGGATGATAGTCGAGTCTAGGACGAAACGATATTTTGAACAAACAACGCGAATTTTTTTCACAATGCTTGTTTCGTTGAGTGAAATAATTCAATCGCAATCACCACGGTCATATACTATTTTGGGAAATATCTTAAAACTTGTAATGGATATCCCATTACGTGGAAATATCTTTTCTGCATGTTTTTGGACACATTGTGGAGGAACAGTCAGTTTCACTGTCATCATGGCCTCCTTATCTGTCATGTTAGCACGCATAATGGATCTACTTTTGTTTTCCTTGTCCAAGTAGGTGTTATAGACGACCATTATGTCCTCGAAGAAAACTTGTCCAATTCGACGATTGTTCAAGCCCTCTATTGACAGTACTTTGGATGTCACAACTTTAGTCCTGGTGACATTTTTTGAATAGGAAAACTATAGTGAATGGTAGAGTGCAATTTTTTTTATTTTTTATTTTTTTTTCTATTCTTCTTTCACTGGCATAAATCTACAAGTACACTCATAGCTTTGATGAACTATGGAGCTAGATTTTCGCAACCATACCTCTTAGTCTGTGGAACATGCAGCATGTTCGGCGTCTCGCTTGTACTTGTTGATACTTCTTGCAAGTTGCAAACCATGTATTGTAGATGACATCAACATATCCACCACACCATAGATGAATATATACCTGAGGATGTTTGTTTAGTAAACATAGTAAGAGCAGAGCGTATGCATATTTACCTTTGGGCTTGTCGGCCTGCTAATGTCTGGGATGATTGAATTCTCATGGCCATGTCACTAGTCCAACTTTTTCTGATGCAAGCATGTGCAGATGAACATCACATTAAGAAGATGAATTAGAAAACAAAAGGGATAATAGAAAATGGAAAAAGTAGAAAAAGGGAGGGCAGAAAGGCCCATTACTGGCAAGTCATCATTTTCAAGTCTAATATTATATGCCCCCACCCAGTTTGTATATTTAATTTACCAACAAACTTGGTATACCTTTTATAATATTGTACCATATAACCCTCTGTTGTTGCACAAAACAATTCATCTCCCTGTCCAAGTAGCATGTTGTTTCCAAGGAAGCAACGTCGAATATGCAATGGACATGAAGACAACTTAGTATGAAGACAAACATCTAAAAGAAAGAGAAACATGTTTATTTAACCACCAAAGATTCCATTGTCTTGTCCAACCATTATGTTTGTTTAAATGCAATAATGCAACAAAAACACAATGAACATGAACTAACTTAGTATGTAGGAAGGCATGTATTGAAGATAACTTATAATGAAGACAGACATGTAAAAGAAAGAGAAATAGGGTTATTTACTCACGAAAGAGCTCATCCTCATCTCCGGTTATCTTATTTGTTTAAATGTAGCAATGTAGCAAGAACACAATGGAAATGAAGCAGGTTAGTATGTAGGAATGCATGTAATGAAGATAACTTACCATGTAGGAAGGCATGCAACATGTACATATAATAAACTAGGTGAACACATATACATACCATAAATGAAATTCAAAACAATGCAATATGAAATAAAAGTACAAGCATGCACGTTTCTATATCCTCTTCAACCGATGCAGTGAAGACTTCCTTGTTTTCTCTAGCTATTTTGTTTGTTTGAATGTGGAAACGCACAAAATACAATGAACATCAATGGAAGTTGGTATTCACCGGAGAACAAGCAATATGTACATATAGTAAAACTGAATCAATGAATAGTCTAGAAGATAGGCATATTCATGAACCTTTGTGCTTCTCTATCCATGGTTGTAAACATGTTAATTTTTTTCCCTGCCCAAAATATATTACAAGGTACAAAATATCACGCAATTGCATGGTCGTAGTTAAGATATTTCTGGTTTTCCGTGGCAATTTATTCAGATATGATTCCACTGATGAAAATGCATGTTCTTTATCCTCTACATAGACTGTTGTGCCCACGATACAAGTTTTCATTTTTTCATGGAAAACTACCCAGATATGCTTCCAAACATCCAAATATAAACTTGTAGAATGTTTGTTGCACATATCATATCTCAAGCACAACACAAATTGTATCATGCGCACACCAATCTATGTAGAGGATAAAGAACATGTAATGTCATATTGCCACAGCTGACCATACATGGTTTATAAATGTAGCCTGCATATGCTTTATTCCAACAAAAAAACAACGGATATTGCAATTTCACATGTAATCCTCGAACAATTTTGCATGCAACTATTTTCTTTCATGGCAGCACTTAAGCACCAGCAAAATCTCACAGAATAACACATATCAGCCTTGGTAGACAGGGAAAATAACACAACTGCATGTCGACTCATGGGTGCAGGAGCTAAACACCGTAAAGCGGCCCCAAAAAACAATAATAATCCAAAAAAAAAGAAAAAAGAAAAGATCCAACCATCGCCGTTGGACCCCAACCCTACAAGGCCAAATCAAACAAAATAAAAAAGCAAGCACCAAACCAGCGAGAAATAATGAACAAGTCGAATATGCACCCAGGGCCCCAAAGCACAAACCCGAGTCAAACAAACAGAACCAGCAACTCACGAACCAACGAACCAGCAAGAACCTTCGAGCTAGTAAACAACATATGTATCTCCAAGATTACGAAACTGTAGCCCAAGAACAGAAGGAACCAGAAACATACAAGGAGCATGCCATTACAAATAAGAAAACATTCTTACTTGCAAACTGCAAACACTCAATAATGAACAAGGAATACAAAATGAAACTATGGCATTTGAAACTTACTCTGAAACGATGAAATGCAAAAGCACAGGTCGAATCGCAAATGAAACAACAACAACCAACAATCGACAAACCAGCGAAGAAGAAGCACTCACGAAACTAGTAAACAATGTATGCAACTTCAACTAGTATGAAATTGCATTGCAAAGGCAGAAGAAGAATGAAACATACAATGGATATTGAACTGGCCGTGGACAAAACAAGACTCTACAAATTCACTGTAACTGTATAGAAAATTTCGACGAAAAATGTACTCCGAGAACTGTATTTACATAAACATTTAAGGTTGTTAGGTTGTCTAAGGACCTCATGGTATGCAAACATTTAATATGTCAAGGTTGTTGGAGGACATCGCGTCATGTCAACATTTAAGTTGTCAAACCTATTGAGGCATCTCAAAATAAGTGTCAATACATTTCAACAAAAATACATTTGGAAAAGACGTTATAAACTTTGGAATTCTCAATCACTATAAAGCTTGGATAGCAAAACATGTCAATATGCTTAGTACAATCAAAACTTATGGATATATTCATCTAGCATAAAATGTTAATACAAACATTCAAACTAATGTTAGCATTAATCCACCTTCAAGCAATATAGAGGAAAAATATATGATTAAAAAAGACTGTATACTAGAAAAAGTTTGGATATGTTGCCATATAAAACATTGGGAATATTGAAGCCGGTAATAAGACTTTCAATCTCTTATCCATTCAGATCAATACATATATGGTACTTGTTATTATATAAAAATATATGCTTTTAATTCCATAGTTCCAACAATAGGTATTGTGCAAATATTTCAGATCAAAGGACAAACTAATATGTAGTCAACGAATTATCAATCGCTATAGTCCCTCTATGCCTATATTCAATGCCTATATTTAGCTAGCAGAAAATGCTAATACAAACATTCGAACTAATGCTAGCATTAATCCACCTTCAATCAATATAGAGGAAAAATATATTATTAAAAAAGACTGTATACGAGAAAAAGTTTGGATATGTTGCCATATAAAACATTGGGAATAGCAAAGCTCGAAATAAGACCTCCAATCTCTTATCCAATTAGATCAATACATATATGGTACTTTTTATTATATAAAAATATATGCTTTTAATTCCATAGCTCCAGCAATAGGTATTGTGCAAATATTTCAGTTATAGTCCTTCTATGTCTACAGAAGAGACTAATAATGTCTTTATGCCTTTTAGTATCAAAAGTTAAAAGAGATAAGAAGGTTGCAGTTTCCCCAGCACCAAGTACATCATTTCAAATCATATAAATTAGTCTTCTTTAAAACACAAGAGTCATATACAAACAATCTAATAAGCCACATAGTGTCTAATACCTGCTAATAGTAATACGGTTGAAGACCAGAAGGATACATTATCACATAGGACGATTGATTGCCTTTAATACTTTCTTTATCATAAGTTGGCATTGGATTTATAACCTAACAAAGACCCTCTGCAATGTCTCATAATTCATTAAACTATTTTTGTTGAGCCATAGTTTTTCACTAGCGATTTAGAGAATAAGATACAGACGTAATAATGCAGATTCTATGTTAGACAACATCCATCTCTTCTTCCTCACGTTTATCACTTGTTGGTCATCTACTTCGTCAGATGTTGAATTGCTCTAAGAATTTGAGATGGCCTCCCAATTGTCTCCAAGAGAATGCAATGAATCCTGAATTGTGAACCTCTTGTCCACATACATAGGCATTGATCTCTTTGAGTACACTGCAGTTTTTTCCCTGGGAGCATCCAAATTAGCCCAAAAAACAAAAATCATATTGTTGTGTTGGCTACTTACCATATCATATATTGCTTTGTTGAATTGCGCTGGATGGATTAGGACTACAGAGTTTTTGTGGATGCTCATTTCTTTTGAATGAGAAATAAGCATATGATTTGACTGCAGACATATTAAAGAGGGAAAAGCAAGGACAAACCTAATTACTTGGCATTGGATTAATGCTACCAATATTTATCCAAAATTATAACGACTCATTGTTCCCTACCTTAATGCCTCTTGATGATTGAATAAAAGGGTCATTTAGGGAATCTGCTCACATGGGCCAAAGGAAATCTGTCAAAATTTAAAAGCAACCCATGTACTTCAGGAAATTGGGATTCATAGAATTTCTCTGGTGTGTACGGATGCTTACAACAGTTTGTTATTCCATGTTAATAGGTTTTCTCCAATAAAAAAAAACAAAGTAGATATGCCCAACTTGATTGGGCGAGTAGTTGTGACTATGGATTAACAAGCAATGCTCAAACAAAAAAACCATGCGATCATCGACCCCGCCTTTCACCACCTTGATGACATGCAACCTACTCTTGATAGCTGACAAGTAAATAGTGATACCATGTCGGTTAGTACTAAATCATTTTATTGTAAAAATGAGTGACAAGATTGAAAACCTAAAAAACATGAGGCTCCAAATAATTTTATTAGCCTTACACTCAGTCCAAAACATATGTCTTACTTCGCTTCTCTCGATACATTACATTAAGAACTTGCTACCAGATATGTTGTTTCCTTGCTATAAATTTCCATCAAACTGGTGATCTTCAACATTGATTTTGTTCGAGTAAACATTTACTATCAGTAAATTAATTGATTCAGAAACTCTTCTTGATAAGCAGACATAACAATGATTTTAGAGAAGAAAAATCCACACAGTTGGCCATTTTGTTCAGATAAGAAAAGTGCTCACAACCCTAAATTTCATGTTGCTTCATAATTTCATGTGGGACCTTAGGTTTAATAACAAGAATTTCCACCTGTGATCCTTATATAGTTTACAAGATTTACCACTTCTAGTAGTTATATACTCAACATGCAGACACATCAACAAATAATTGTTTCCAGCAGTCTATTTCCAGCACCCTCTCATCCCAACTACATAGCTACCTCCACCATCTGCCAAGAATATAGGCCTCCATAAATTCTCATCAAGCATTATTTTTTGCATGAAATCCCATAACAGAAAATATCCACAATGGCTTCCATGGGCTGCTGCACAATGGAGAATGGTGCATCGAGGGCTACTGACTTGACCAAAATATCCAGCCCCTATATTCATAGGTGAAGGGAACTTGCAGGAAAGCATGCCATTCTCCTCCAAGATCATGACAGAGCGAGTGACGACCCTCTGCTCCATGGTCTTGAGCAGGCTCTTATTGCTTGCGTTCCACTACAGATTGTGGTATCTGATGATCAGAGATGGGCCTCAGCGGATACCCCACCAAATTGGCCTAGTTGGCGTTGTTGCTGAGCGTTCGATCAATTCATTCAACCATTCACCAAGACTTTGAAGGGGAACCAAGAATTGAAAGAAGAACAATGTTATGAGTTCACCAAGACAACTTAAATTATTCACTTCACAAGCCCAAAACACTACGCTCTATGGGCTATCGAACCTAATCAACTGGTTAGTTTACCTGCCCTTCTCCCCTACCTCCCACCTGCCCTGGTGTTGCCTCAGCCTATCCGCCTCCCTTTGATCTGGTCCATGCTTTGCAAAGTATCATGCCGATTCAAACCGATCTATCAAGCCTTGCATTTTCCATTTTCATGGATTAAAAGGAAAATACCATTCTATTTCGAAGGAAAGTCGAGTTTCACATCAGTCTACAAATGGGAAAACTAAACTCAGTGATCCCTAGCATATGAAAGTATCGTTCCTGCTAGTTAATGCAGAGTCATTTCATTTTTGTTGAATGAAGCATGCAGGTGGTTTGTTAGTCATCATATGCCAGAAGAGAGGAGTTTAGTGAACCGATGAAATCATGAATCGACGACATGCTCTAATCCTTTGAAGCTCGCGAGTGGCTGGTAGAAACTTTTGTTTGTAAATACTGCTATAGAAACTTTTTTTGTAACACTAGAAGTATTTACATATGTTGGATTGTTCTTTCTTTTGTTTGTAACACTATCAATATTCCCATATGTATGTAAAATTATTTAATTTTTCTATATTGCAATTATGAAACTCAATCACTATGACAATGACCTGTTTGAAGAAAATAGTGTTGAAATCATTGGCCATTGAGAACCACAAAAACAAAATCTAGAGAAGGTATTTGCAAAGGGAACAAAATCAAAATCAAGAGAATGGCTTTGCAAAGGGAATGATTTGAAGGTAAAATTCACTCAATAAAGCTACCACCAAAAACAATTCTCTTACCATTAATTGGATTTTGAATACTAACAAGTGGGATCAATATCTTAAGTGGATGTTGAATAATAAATCTATCACCAAAAACAATTCTATTACCATTAACTGGATTTTGAATACTAATAAGTGGGATCAATATCTTAAGTGGATTTTTAATACTAATAAGTGGGATCGATATCTTATTGCAAGGTTAGAGTATATTGAAATAGATAATGGATATGGAAGAAAAAGAAGATAATTGTGATCTAGTAAGGAGGTCCAATATCTTATTGCAGGGTTAGAGTATATTGAAATAGATAATGGATATGGAAGAAAAAGAAGATAATTGTGATCCAGTAAGTAGATTTGTCTTTCTCACAAGACAATTTAGGAAATTCTTCTACAATATGCAATGTGGTAGGAATGCAATGTGCAATATGGTAGGATTTGTGTGGTTTTAATGTAGTAGGGTGGAGAAGGAGAAGCAGAAGGAGAAACACAAACTCAGAGATGAAAAACATTGGCAAGTTGGCATTGGATTCAACCAGTGGAGAAGATGAAGGCGGTAGTGGTGGATAAGATGAATGAGGAGGAGCAGTACTCAACTCCAGCATTGGAGAAGTAGGAAGAAAGAGGAGAAGTACTCAACTCTGGCATTGGAGAAGCAAGAATGTAGGGATGAACAACATTGGCATTGGATATGACTAGTGATAGTGGTTGAGAATCAGGATAAGCTCTATATATTCTAGTAGTGGCAGTGGCACTACGACATTGGAGCAACAGGAAGGAGGAGGAGGTGCAATACTAAACTCTGGAGCAGAAAGAATTGCATTGGATTGAACTATCGTTGATAAGCTCTATATATTCTAGTATGAAAGTTCATGCAAAGTGTCGCATGCCATGAAAACTTGCAAAGTGTCGAATGTCTGCATGGAATTGTCGAATGCGAAAACTTGCAAAGTGACGAATGTCTATATGGTCTATATGGAATTGCCTAATGTATGTATGAAAGATTACCTTAATCCAATGGATGTTTGGACTGCAGAGAGGCCTCAGGCATCGATGGCTAGAAGCTTGAAGACTCCAGTCATGGGAAGTATGTGAGTGTCAAACTAGCCAATTAAATATTATTTTTTAAAACATAAATTTTGTAGGGTGACAAATATAATAAAATATTGGGAAAATACCATGGTAATTATGTCAAGTCAAAGGTGTTTACACCAATTAGAAATTAAGTTGATGAAAAAAAAAAAAAAACAGTTGTTTATTAAAAAATATTCAAAAACATTGGATAAAATGTTGAAAAGGAAGGGTTTAATATAACTTGATATCATGACTGATTACTAAAGTACCTGCCCGGGCAGGTACTAATAATGTCTCTATGCCTTTTAGCATCAAAATTTAAAAGAGATAAGAAGGTTGGCAAAGGCATAAAGATAAAAGAGTGGAAGGAGAGAATGCTATAGAGTTTTGACATTGGTTTGTATAGTAAATTTAGAAAAGGGAGAAGTGGGAATTGGGAAATGCTTAAGAACTATATTGTTAGAGGATAAAATTTTTTTTTTAGAATTCAATAAAGAGTCTAAGGAAGAAAGGGAGGAATTCATACTCTTTTATTTTAAAAAATAAAAACACATTGTCATTAGAGATGTATTTATGAATATAATAGTCAATAAGAATAAAATCATATCAATGTATTATGGTATCTACAAGAAAAATATGACTCTACACTAATAATACATTAGTAAAGTCCACGAAAAATTCAAATTTGTAACTATAAAGGACAATGGATTGAAATATACAAAAGCTGATAGCCCTACCAGGACCAATAATCACAGTCTAGAAGCTCCATAATTCATGTATGCTCAATAAACCTACAAAGAGGCAGTCCAAGGATCACTACCATTTGTAACATCCCGCTCTTGTGTGCACTGAGCGAACTTATTATTTAAGGACACTTTCTTGCAAGTGATCTGGGTCATTATACTATTGGTTGTTTTTATTATGATTATGAGATATTATGGATTTGATGATATGATGTTTTGTTGTATTTACATCGACATGTGCTATTGACTGGGTTCTCCTGAGTGTGCAGGAATCTGGACATTAGAGGATGTCGAGGCATCGAAGAAACTCCTTGGACTCCGGATCGAGTCAAGGAGTGGACTGTCAGGGTTTGAATTTTGTTGATGTGACATATGTACATATGATTAGATATTATGATGTTGATTTTTATCACTAACATGTTTCGCTGATGGATGGAGGCTAACAATAGCTTGTCGACTAGACTCATATTTGGAGTAAGGGGGTCACTCACGACAACCAAAAACATTGAGGGAGAGGTGTGGCAATAGCCCTGTCGCAACCTACTATCACTCCCTCCATGGCATGAACTATAGGTTAACGATTACCTAGTTTGAGAGATCCACGATGTCGCGAGGGAAGACTGTGACAGTTGTGCATGATGATTCTAAGGGGCGTGCAATAAGGTAGGGTCATTATTCCTTAGAGGCCCTTAGTCTCCCACAAGATCACCTGACAGAGTATTTACTCCAGGGGTTTGACATCTACCAAATTTAGTCAAGAGGCGAGTGGCACCCTTGGAGCATGTAGTGCGTCTTGAAGGGCATGTCGTGCAAATAAAACAGAAAGAGGTGAGTGGCACCCTTGGAGCATGTAGTGCGTCCTGAAGGGAACCTCACGATTTTAACCATGGTAAGTTAATAAACCTAGTGCCTAGAAAAATATGGCTCCCTAGAACATGGTCAGCCTTAAAATGAATGATGTGATGAGTAAAGTTTAATAACAAATTTCCCTTAAGAACTATCCCCAAGCCTAGTGAATTTAAAACCTAGGTCTAAGTAGACCCTCTGAATAAAAAATAAAACTAATTAGACATATAACAAGAAGGGGGTAAAGAAAATTCAAGCTTTATTAATTAAAGTAAAAATTTTAATGAAGGTTTAATTATTAAAAGGGGGTAAATGGTTTTTTGTCTAAACTTGCTAATTCTGAACTTAGTTAAAAAGGGGGGACTTAAAGAAAAAGGGAAACTTAAAGAAAAGGGGAAACTTAAAGAAAAACGGGAATGTCTAACTTAGTAAGGAATCTAACCTTTGAAACTTTATATTTATGAACTCAACTAAGATTTAAGTAAGGAGTGAGTCATTTAAGAATTGTAAGGGAATAATGGGACACTTAGGAGCATTTTTAGGAACACTTTTAAGTGGGTGAGAGAAATAGGAAAATTTAATTAATTAATAAATTGATTTTCTAGTGCAACTAGGGGATCGAGTGACATGTGTACAGGGGAGGTTTTTCCTAATTAAATAAATGAAAAAGGAATCTAATGAGGGTTTGAGAAACTAATCACTTGAAAACTCTATAAAAAGGATGCTGGAGGAGGAGTATGGATCACATTTGGTTTACGTAAGGTTATGCTGCCATAATTTTATCTTGACTGAATTTCTCTCATGGAAGTTGAGATACCTAGCTTAGATAACGAGTGGTAGCTCAACCTTGTGAGGTGAGTTGAGAGCTATCATTCTCTGGTATTGTGTGCATGGCCCCTTTGCGGCTCGGGGGCTCAGGGGGAAGATGAGTACCCCTAGCATTAGTTGGGAGGTACTGGTGAGGTCTCATCGGTTGAAAAGAAGGATCTGGACAAAGCAGATGCGTGGGACAGCGTCTACAGGATCATTGCCTCCGGATTCGGTACGCATATTTGAATTTTGTTGTATTTTAGTTAAAATTATCTTGTGTATGAGATTATAATGATCATGAAGAAACTGATGCATTTTGAGTTGACGCTATTCTATCTGTTCATAGTAAGGCTTTAAATCTAAGCTTTTATTCATTTTCAATTCCTATTGTAGTTTTAGAATGTTGGTTTTAGATGATATGGGCTCTTAAAACTTGTTTTGCTTGCATCCCCTCTCTTCAGTAGATATTTACAGTGATTTTGTTGAGCGATTTACAGTGATTTTTTGTTGAGAAATTACAACGATTTTATTGAGCGATTTACAATGATTTTGTTGAGCGATTATAGTGATTTTGTTGAGCGATTTACAATGATTTTTGTTGAGCAATTTACAGTAATTTTTGTTGAGCGATTACAGTGATTTTGTTGAGATATTTACAGTGATTTTGTTGAGAGATTATAGTGATTTGTTGAGATATTTTGTTGAGAGATTTATAGTGATTTTGTTGAGCGAATTACAATGATTTTGGTTGAGTGATTTACAATGATTTGTGTTGAGCAATTTTGTTGATATATTACAGTGAATTGTTGAGTGATTTTGTTGAGCGATTTATAGTGATTTTTATTGAGCAATTTATAGTGATTTTTGCTGAGAGATTTTGTTGAGCTATTACAGTGATTTTGTTTTAGCGATTTGTTGAGCAATTGCAGATATTTTGCATTTAGAGGAATAATTTGCATTACCTTTTACGGTGATAATTGCAGTTACAGTGAATTTTCACTCTCTGTTACATATTTTATAAGCTTATTTATATAAACTGATGGGTATTCAATTGATATAAAAATCAGGAAATTCGTCCACTAACCATTTATGTATATAGTTTTATAAACTAATGCGATCCATACATAGTTAGAAGAATGGACGCCAGTAAATATGTTATCAATTTTAAATTAAATAAATTCATTGCTTGAATACATGTATAGCTTTGAATTATCCCAATCCATCAACGAATAACCGTAGGTGGACGCTAATAATGAAAACATAATAAAGACAACAATGAATACAAGTCTGCCAAATGCCAAAACCCGACTGTGTTTTCTCCTCGTCTGTAGCGTCTTCTTACTTGCCAATGATTCCCAGATGGAAGCGATATTTAGGTGGCGAGTGGCAGTTACTCTTTATTTTTTCTATTTCTACAATTTATGAGTTTTCTTGGCAAGTTTCATATTCCCAATACA